>JAUMHL010000006.1:5064640-5131175 GCA_032362345.1 Sandelia bainsii | reverse complement strand
CTGCTGTAACATGCCAAAATAATTTCCCTCTGGGATTAATAAAGTGTTTTGAATCTTGAATCTTGAATCTTGAATATATACAGACAGGCGGAGCTGTATGTACGTCGCCATAAAGTCATCTGCCAAAGGCATTTTGATACGTGACTTCACAGCATGGACATGCAGCAGCATTTCCCATACTTTCTGGTGTTGTACTTCGCTTCTCTCCTTCAGGGAACCGAGGTTATACATATAACCAATCGTTCTGTTTTTGCATATGGTAATTATCATCCTATCAGAATGTAATGACATTCAGTCATTATTCCATGTAATCGTAGTGTTACTGTTTTGATTGAAAAAGATCACATATGCATATAAAAGATGTTATTGGAGTTTTTTTTTACAGTTATGTATTATCTCCCCCCCCCCTCACACACACACACACACACACACACACACACACACACACACACAAAACCACCACCAGTGGGAAAGGGCTTTAAATTCAGCCCAGGGCAAAGTAGTCAAACTGGGTCACAGAGGAAGGAGCTGGGAGAGGAGCATCTCCCAAAAACTCTGTTTAAAAAAGAAAAAAAGATCACTGGGAAAACATGACCTAGTAGAGAAATGCAAATCCTGTCACTTTTCTTTTGGTGTATTTTTATGTACGTATGTGTACTTTGTGTGCTCCCCTGATTTTTTATTCATTATTTTTTTACTTATTTGTCACACTTTAATGATGCTAATCATCAAACAAATTTCAATATTACCCAAGGATAACCTGAGTAAATATAAAATGCAGTTTCTAAATGATTATTTCATTTATCAAGGGGAAAAAGCTGTTTAAACCTGCCAGCACTGCATGTATTCAACAGCTGCTGGAACTTGTTTGCCCATGACACACAGATTCAGATTAAATCGCCACAGTTGTTTAAACAGACTGTTTAACTCACACAGGCATTTTATGTAATATGTAGTTAGCTGTGTGAACTTGTTAGGTAGTTCCTAAAACTAATAAAATACAATTATATATTTCCTCTTGTACAATAACTCAAACCAACTGTGCTGGATTCTATGAAAAGAATCACATTATGCTGCTTCCCTCCTTATTAAATTCTCCTAGAATAATGTTTTCTCATGGTGCCTTCAAAAACGTATAGACAGGTACTGTAGCTGTTGTGTGGCTGGTGTCTGGGACTCTCTGTAGAGACACTGATTAGCTAATCTGTTATCACTTGTCTCCTAATTTTGTAAGCTCACAGTTTGATCCAGCAGTCAACACAGCCCTGGGCAAAGATTAGCCTCCTGTTTAGGAAACCACACACTTGAGGACTAAACTAACTGAGACAGATAAGGATAGTATCCATTACCTCCTGCATTTAGGGCCTAGAGACCCCGTGCTGACTAATTTATCCCCCTCATACTCTGAGCCTGATGGTGACCTGCCAGGAAAAATGAAAACTCATGGAGTTCGGCCTCTTTCTGTATGTCCTACTTACCAAAGCCCTCCTAGATCCACTGCTAGCACTCCAAAAGGCCTTTAAATATGCTTTCGCTGGCCTTGTTTTAGCTTTAGTTCTAGGCACATGAACCCATTTCACATGAAGAGGTAATGAACTTCCAGATAAATATAGGAGCTGCCCAGGACTATCAATCCACACTCCCTGCTCATGGCTTGTTGAAAAAGAGAGGTTTAAACTCACAGTAGTGTATAACAAATGCATGCTCTACTTTTTCAAAAAAAGAAAAGAAAAAGAAAACAAGCAACAGCTGTTTTTGTCATAAGAAAGTGCCAAACTGGATCACAGCTGTGTTCTTCATAATAATCATAAATCATAAATAATCATAAAACTGGTTCATACTTAAGAAATATCACTGCATTTCTTTAGTGAGTCTGACAGGTAGTTTGTGTATTTCTGTAAGGTTGGAGGTCAAAGCAGAGGTGACGACCGTGAGTTGTTATGCTTCTGCAGGTAGCGGAAGTGTACGATAACTGCTTAATTTTATTGATATCCCCCAGATGGTCGCACTGAATTCCCCTTCACTGAGCTTCCCTCATACCACTGCCACTAATCTCTTCCTCATTGGGAGTAATTATGCCAGAGTCTTTCAGGATGCTGAGAAAACAAACGGGAAGAATGAAATAAAATCCATTATATTGCATAGTCCGGTTTGTGATAGTTATATGGCAACATATGTGAACGTTTGTCATTGTTCACCCACGTGATGCATTGATTGTGATCCATAATGTTAACCATGCACTTCAGACTATGGTTTTTTTGATGCCATTGCTTTTGATGTTGCAGTGTAAACATGTTCCCTGTCATTCTCCAAGTTGGTTTGTAAATGTATATTAGAGTCAGCCAGCTCTCCTGGCTCCCTTTCCCAATCATGGTGAGTTTCTGGTGAAAGGTCAAACTGTACATCCATCCATCATGCTGTCAGATGGAGGTTAACCCCCAGGTCCAGGCTGGGGGATATACTGCAGACACTTCACAGACAGCTGGTAGCATGGTCTGCAGGAACAGCTACAGCAGCATTTAAAAAAACACATTAACAGGCTTAATTGCTTTGTTCAAGAGCCGAGTATGAGCGGATCCCAGAGGAGTGACGGCAGCGGTATGAGGATGTAGACTGGGAGGGGGCTGGAGGAACTGAATGTGTGCACAGGCAGGAGATTGATGTCCATCAGATGACAAACTACAACATATTGACATTTTAAAGGGCTATTTCGCTTTGATGAAACCCTTTCCTTTTTCATCCTGTAACTGAACTCCTTAATAATTTTCTGCTAGAGTTGGATACTTAGTCACTTACTGACTCAAAGCACTTGGTGAAAGTTAAAAGAAAGATTGTGGTCTGGTTTAATATATAAAAAATAATCAGTTACTTCACACACAACATATTTATCAAATTTTAAACAGAACTTATGATCCTTTTCTTTAATCTTAACCAAAGTGCTATTCTTTCCTAAACCACACACATGACTCTGAAGTCAAACTCAGGTTTGTGGTTTGCTAGTCCTGCACACTATACGCCCACCAAACCATTTCAACCACCTACTTGCAACTGTGTTCTACACACAAGACGAAAATGTGATCAACAGAGGCTTGTAATTTGACTTGTAATTAAAAGATCTCCAGTTTTTAATCTGTAGTCCATTAGTGTAATGTAATTACCACGTCTGATGGATCTGTCTATGTTTTGTGATTCCTTTTAGACCTGTACTGCACCCTTGAAGTGGACTCCTATGGATACTTTGTGAGCAAGGCCAAGACTCGAGTCTTCAGGGACACCACAGAGCCACAGTGGAACGAAGTCAGTTGCCGAAACATCTCCTGTTACTGTACATTGCTCTGTTCACAAAGCTACTAAGATCAACATTTTTTTCTTCTTATCTGTGTCATTCAACAGGAGTTTGAAATCGAGTTGGAGGGCTCACAGTACCTGCGGATCCTTTGCTACGAGAAGTGTTACGACAAAAGCATGCTCAACAAGGACGACAACGAGATTGTGGACAAGATTATGGGGAAAGGACAGGTCCAGGTAAGAGGACAGCTGGTAACTTGCCATCACAAAAATAAAACATACACAAAGAGAGATGTCTGTGTGTTCCTGGGGAGATTCCCAACATGTGACTAATTTTGATTGGCTACCCTCTACGCACAGTGGAGTGGTTTGGTCGTGGTGGCCTCTAATGATGCTGGTTGAATTAATAGTCTAAAAAAAGGTTTATTTAAGGGGGTTTCCTCTGTCTTGTTATCAGAACAGTATCTATAAAATCCCTCTCAGGGTCTTGTTAACCAAATGCTGCCTACACAGTGGAATCTGTGGTTTTTTGGTATTGAGACAAAATGCTGCATCGTTGTTTAGGTTTTACAGAGCAGCCTACGGAGGAGTCATATTTCCATTTTTCTAGAATTTCTTAGAAAAATTGTTTTGGTCAAGTGAAGCTTGACTCCTGTCATTTTCCTGCAATCCAGTCAAACTGCTGCTGCTACACTAAGCCTCTACCCTGGCTTGTAACGACTAGAGCTTTACTTTATGCATTTAAATCAGCTCTTGAGTTGCTCTTGTCATCAATTAATTCCCTCAAGTGTTTTCTGTCGAGTGATGTGAAGAGTATGTTACAGTGCCAGTCCTTGTAAAAGGTTATTTTTGCTTTACTTCTGACACTTTTAACTCTTCCTCGAGAACAAAAGATATAATCCTGTTAAAACATTTCACAATTAGTTCGTTTCTGCTGCACATACTGCAACTTTGACTTTGTGGTCACGGGTAAAAGCTGTGTTAGTGGCAGTTTTCAGTGGCAACACAGAGATAAAACGGGACAAACATGAGTAACTCGGGTAACATTGTATTTTAAAGGACAGGATGTGTCTCAGAAAATCTTATAAATCATGTTCTGGAGTTGGTGCGTTGTTTGTCTTCTGACCTAAATTATGACATAGCCACAACATGGCTGGTGTAGCAGTTCCATTTGAATATATGTGTCCTTGAATGTTGCCTTTGATTCTCTTTGAGGAACAAATGAGAATGAGTGTGTGTACGCCATGCAGGCGCACTACACCGTAGTGTCACAGCAAATAGTTTTATTATCTAGTTTTAACTGTTTATTTGTTGTTTTTATTTTTTTAACAGACGGCTGTTTCAACATTTTATCTTCTATGACTGTAAGACCCAGCTACTAGTACAGTTGCCAGGCAAAGAGACAAATGCTGCTGCTGCTGTTGCTGCTGGGAACATCCACTTAGAGACAACAGCAGCCAAGAAAACAAAATAAATGCAGCACATGTGAGAGGGGGGCAGAAACGGTGAAGGAGAATGGCATGTTCTGTCCCAGACTCTGAGAGGGTGGGAATGGTGCATGAGGTTGTGCTATAGAGGGGTTGTTGGAATTCAGACTGTGAAGCTGGTAGAGAAAGAAATGGGTTATGTTAGAAAAACTGGGGATCAGTGATATCAAACACACTGATTTCCCACAGTTGTTAGTAGTAGGACCAAAAAAATAAATTTATTACATTGAAGTTACTTTGACTGAGGATATTGTTCATCATCATTAGCATCAGGCAACGTATTGATGGCCTATTAATAAACACGTTATCTTATACTTTCTTGAGCATGTACAATCTATTAACTATGAGTCTGTTTATGTTTTCATACTGTAAAATCTACCACAGAAGTTAAAGGCTGACTTCCGTCTCATAGTATTAAACAAATCTCCTGTCATGTGGATGTTGCAGCCAAGCAACCTATCTGGCTAATTCTTTGAAACATGTTTTCAGATAATTAGCCAGATATGTCCAAAGTGCATATCTAAAGAAACTTTCACTTGCACTTGAGCTGTTTTCGTTCTTGGTGAAGCTCAATTTAGAAGGAGCCTTCAATGTTTTGCTTTTCTCTCTGGAGACCCCCAGCTTTATTTAATAAGCTTGTAGAATACTGACTGACCATAAATGGGCACAGTGAGCCTGAGGGTTTCTTTTTTTACCCACTTCTGTTACTTTACTTTGTTACAGATGAGGCAGCTGATTGCCTCTGTCATCAGAAGATGTTATAATTCAGACAGAGATTTTATTTTGATCGTGACCAAGGAAACCTATAGGATTATTGAAACAGTGTTTTCTGTGAACAGTATGCCTTTATGGGTAGGATGTACAGTATATTGTTAGTAATGCCCACCAGTGAGAGCATGCACAGTCACACACACCCACAAACACAGAGGGAAAAGAAAAAGCATAGAAAGAAGGAAACAGTAACTCATGTTAGCTTGACTGAGTTGCTTGTCCACTGGGGAAATACCACCATCTATTTCCAAATGTCCTCAGAGCAGATAACCTCTGATCTCTGAGGTCCCATTGCTAATCCTCTATTATATGGCAGCAATATCAGGGCTGCACTCCTCCTGTCCTTCAAACTAGCAGGACAAAGGGATTCTTAAAAGTCTCCAAGCAGGCAATTTCAAAAGTTGAACAGTGTCACCTCCCACAGTAGCCAGCTAAAGATAAGTGCTGCCCCCAGCATGTTGTATCTTTGGCGTGTTGTCACTGATCAGACCTCAGCGTTACATTTTAGATCAGAGTAGAAATCTTCAAGATCAGACTTGTGATGTTTCACAAATCTTTAGTTGCTAAGACTGTGTCCAAACTTACTATTAAGGGAAACCAAGGCCTGAACTGGTTGTTAGTGGAAAGTGCACACAATCTCCTGGTGTGCCTCACACATTGTGCTAGTTCTCCCAAGTGACCCTTGTGTGTCGGCTGTAGCAATACTTGTCTTCAGAGAAGTGGTTATGTAACTGTTTAGATTAACAGTCCCTGTGCTTTGTGTAGCAGCAGCATCATATTACCCAGCATCAGCGATGCTTTCAGTAACCCAGCCGTCGTACCCCCCATCACAGGCTCCCCAGGGCTCACCTCTTAGGGGTTTTATGTCATGTCTTTTCAGAGTAAGTGTGTGTTGTCTTTCATACACCCACTTGCTCCTTTAACGGTTTAGTCTGTCTCTGTCAGCAGTTGCACTGTTGAGGACTGGTTTAAAAGAGGAAATGAGTTCCCTTTGTGGGTAACGTGTATCTTGAGACCCCAGCTTGACATCGCTGTCCGTTTTCTTAGAGCAAAAGTTAGAAGAGCAAAAGTGTTAAGTCACAGTGCCAGACCCATGCTGTGTATATACAGTGTACTGTATACACACACCCCCCACCACCACTGGGCCCACTTAGGCTTTCACTTACCACATACACACACACAGATACAGATCAGCCACCGCATTAAATCCACCTGGTTGTTGTAATGTTGTGGTGGACAGCGGTCAGCATTGCCAGCGTTATATTTTCCCGTGCTGACCCCTGGGAACCACAACTCCCACTACCACCTTCTCTGGTATCAATATGTTTGATGTCCAACATCCATAAATCTGCTTAGAGCTAATAGAGAAAAGATGTTCCTGAAGAGCGTGACTTCACAACATGCCCAGTTCAGTGTCAAAGTAAACCAGTGAGTTATTTGTACATCCGTGGGTACACTGCAAACAGGATTCAGCAAACTGTGACAATTTACAAAAAAATTTACAAATATACTGTAGTCTTCTCCCAAAAATCCCCCAGATTGTAGAACCTGTAGTTCCATAACATTTAGCATGATGATCCCCCACATCGACAGTCACAATGTTATGTGCAGTACTGTGCAAAAGTCTTAAGCCACCATTAGATTTGTTGTTCTGATGATGTTATTATGACCATATATACTTATTTCTTACTCTCTTTACTAGAACATAACTAGAAAATATGTACAGAGTATTAAAAAACACAAAAATATTTTAAAAAAAAGTGACAAATATTGAGTGTGAGCTCTGTAGAGGAATCTGGAGAGGTCAAGGACAAAAACAGATGTGGAAGACCTGTCGAAATCTGTCTAAAAGTTTGTTCTTTGACACACCGGAAGAAGTCCAGCAAGGACCTGACTCAGCATCTGGCAGCTTCATCTGGATGCCAAGTTGATCCTTTTATAGCCCTTTGAGAAAGGACAGCACCCAAGAAACCACTTTTTGTGTTTCTAGTTGTACAACTGTAAAAACTGAGAAATAAATATCTATGGACATCACAACATTGCTGAAAAACTAATTCAATAGTGGCCTAAGACTTTTGCACAGTACTGTATGTCATATTTTGTCATTAATGGAACCTCATGTTCTCTGCAGTGTCCTGATCTCTATGTAGCACATTACTGCAGACACATTTGATAATCCTATTATTCATTATGAGGAACATCTCCAGAAATGTCCCCAGCAAAGGTACACCGCCTCAACCTCTCACCTCCTCTATCCCCTCCTCCTTCTTTTCATTCCTCAGACTCTCTTACCTCCCTCTGCGTGGTGCTGGGGGTTGTTTTTATTGGTTTGTTGTCTGGGGTGACTGCATGTCAGCTCCCCCATCTCCACAGTGTTACCAGGCTTCAGTTGGGAGTAACCTGATAGTTCGGAATGGCTTCCCGGAGATAATGGGAGCCAGAAAAGTTGGGCATTAGGAGCGAAAAGAGAAAGATGCAATGATTCTTTGTTCCTGGCAGCTCTTACATCCCTCTCCAAAGCTGAGGAGCTGAACAGGGACGCACACATTAGCTGCCGTTACTGTAAAACTACGGGTGCAGAGGGGTTGTAAAGTTTGAGGTGCACTCTCATTTCCACTTAAAAGCCAGAGTCTCTACATGAAGCATTAGATTCAGGTTTGAAATTGACATGCGGTGTGAAGGATTTATTGGTGAAAGTGCAGTTGTTTGGGATAATAGCCGTCTGATCATCTGGAGAATTAGTGGTCAGGTTTGTGGACCAGTAGCTCCACCAGCGCACCAAGTGCAGGCCTCAAGTGAAATAGTTTTAAGCACATAAGGAAATCAGCTAAAATTGTGACAAAATTCAAATCTGATTACAGGTTTCTGTGATTGTTTAGTTTTTATGGTCATATAAATATTACAATTTCTAGATTCTGTTGTAGTGCAGCATATAATTAATGCTAAGTGGAACAGATTTAGTTTTTTCTTTACTTTGTTTTTTGTGGAAACTGTGTCTACCCTAGGACTCTAAACTGTTTTTTTTCTTTCTGGTATGTAATTTCTGTTAAAAATGTGTGCCTCATGGGCATGCAGAGGGGTGGTATTACATGTAGCATTTGTGTTGAACATGGAGCTCAGTTGTTTTAGTGTGTGTGTGTGCGCGTGTGTATATGTGAAAGAGACAGAGTCTGTTTGTGTACGTAGTATATAATATAAATGAGTGTCTAATACACGGTGCCATCTATTTGGTTTCTGTCCTCTGTCATTTAGGGCTCTAATTTGTCATGTGTCCACCCTACGCACCCCCTGCAGCTACACACACACGCACACAGATGGGTGATGGGCTAATGCATTGTAAATTATATCAATAACTTCAGCCTGCTGCTACATTACTTGGTGTTTATTACCTTTTGTCTCCTTTGTCTGTGTGTGTGTGTGTGTGTGTGTGTGTGTGAGTGTGTGTTAGGGTGGGGGAGGTTGTAGATGGGTGGAATGTGTACATGTGTACATTTATTCACTAACAAACATAATCCTGTTTCTAAATCTGCTTATTTTATTCTTTACATTTCCTATCCATTTTTTCTTCTTCTTTCATTTTTAATGAGGCTCATTGCTCATAGTGACTGTGTTTGAGCATATGGCACTTTTTTTATTGATGACTCCCAGTTAAGCCCACTTCCTCATCAGACAGTCTTTGATCAGTGGAGCTGGTAGCAGTGTTTTGATGGATTTTTAGTCTTTCTTTGTCATCTACCCACAAAGAGGCTCCATCACAACCCTCACTTAGACAGCCTTTGTTCCCACTTAAAACGTCCACTCTCTGCCACTTGGGATATGCATGTCCTAAATAACTACATGCATTCTTAGATCATCCAAATGTGTAGGTGCACATTTTTTTCTCTCTGTGAATCGAAGTAGAAAATCCCCTGACCTGCCAAGTCTACTTTATGTGCGAGTTTGAAGACAAAACAGGCAAATTTTGTTAACATTTGTCTTGCCCGTTGTTGGTTTTTTTAATTGTTAAAAATTAAATGTATTGTTATAATGCCATCTTCAACTAAAACATGTGTGTGACTGTTTGGATATTGTAAATGTTTTACCTCTTGTCAGTAAGAGCTTCTCTTAATATGCAAACAGTTACAGGCTTTTTGAATACTCCATTATATAAATGGCAAATAAGATCAGTGTTACATGGTTACAATAATATAACTAACATGCTGATGTTCACTACCTTGGTTTAATCCTAGTTTAACATTTGCTAACTGGCACCAAACATGGTACAGATGAGGGCTGTCTTGCAGATATTTATGCCAAAGAATTAAAAGACTGCAATGCAGGAAATGAAAAGTCAAGATAATTATTAAAGTCATTATGACTTGGGAGGAATGACATTGCCATCCCTGGAACCACATTGCTAGTCTGGCTAGAACCAGTATTAACTTCAGTTTAAATGCCAGAATTGGTTAAAATCTTAACTCTGTGCAAGTCGGAGGTGTTGATTCAGCCAGGCATAAAAGAGTGAACTGTGAACCATGTAGGAAGAGCAAAGCAAAAAAAGCTTTTGTGTAGCTGTTGTACTGGTGACGACCCTGTAAAAGAATAAAGTGAAACTAGAAAACAACCATTTAGAATCTGTGTGTCATCGTTTTCTGCCTCTTTTTGCGTCACATCGCATTTTTCCATCTCTTACAGTAGAAATACAAACACACTGAGATGCTGGGGGCAAGCCGGGTTGGTGATTGGTCCTCATTGTAACATTGCATAATTTCAGGAAGTGTAGGTGATTAACAACAGATGTAGAATTTCCTACCATGAACATGCATACAGTAATGTAGCACATGTGGAGAGGGCGGTCAGAGAGGCACGAGAGAAAGAGAGCGCCCCAGAGAAGTGCATATTTGAACACAGATGCTGTCAATTCTATATTCAGATCAATCTGAGAGGGATGAAAACCATTTAGCTTACATTTTCTGCTTCTCAATGAGGCTCTAATTGCTTCTTCTTTTTTTTCCCCAGTTGCTTAGTAGCGTTGGCGCCTGAGAGTTGAGGAGAATAATACATAGGCTCTGCAGCTACAGACAAGAACACAAGAGAAAAGCTAGTGTAGAGTGGTTGTTAATAATGACAAGTGGACTTTTTCTTAACACCCCAACCTCTCGTTGTCCTTGTCACCCTGCTGTGTTTAAAACAATGAACTCTCTTTAAGTTTTCATGATAGGAAACTACTATTAGCAGACTAAGAAAGTCCGTTTTTTCACCATTAAACAGAAATCTCTTACATTTTTCCACTCTTTTGTAGACTCACTACAAATTTAATTCTAGTGTCCCCCCTTGATCCAGGCTATTCTTCTCCTCTTCTAATTCACTTATAAAACCTCACATACACACATTCTCTAGCTTTTCTCAAGCTGTGCATTTACAGACAACAGATGACATTGAGGAAGGAGATTCACCTCATCCCTCTCATCACAGTCCCGGTCTGACTCTCTGAGGGGCAAAGCTCATTTCATGCTCGGCTCTGCCTGCCGGCACACTGCGAGGCTCAACCCAAGGATTGTCTGAGGTAACACCCCAGTTGTGGGTTTTGAGAAATCCCTGTGTGGTCAATGGAGTTAGTGCCCAGTGTGTTAAAATCTGCTGTTTCTTCTTTGATCCATTCCCAGGGGTTACCTCTTTGTTTTAGCCTCTGTATGTATTTATGTCTTTATGACATTAAATGTGTGTAACACATTATACATAGTTTTGGATCATGTACATTTTGTAATGTACTTACCTGCTTCCTCTCTCCACCACTCTTTCTTCTTTTGTCCTTGGTTGACTGGTGGGGCAGCTCTACAGAGACACCCCTCGCTGTCTCTCCAACTTCTTTTCTTAATCAGATTTCACATCACTGCCAGAATAACTTCCCTGACCACCAGATGCGACTCTGTCTTTTTTATCCCCGCAAAACCCAGTGGGACCAGAATACTTTCTCCCTCTCTGCCTCCCTCTCCCTCTTCCTCTTGTTGTTGTTGTTGGCAGCCTCCCGGCCAATATTAAAGTAAATGGGCCTTAGCAACACACTGTGTCCCAGCTTGGTGAGCCCACTCCGACTTTGAAGTGGCCAGTCGGGGGACCAAAGTTGTTCCTACAACAGTAAGATGCATTGGATAGCCATCTGTAGCTGCTCTCGGCTCACTGCTTTACTCCAATCCTCCTTTGTTAAAATGCTGTTCTCATCTGGTTTTGTTTAGACATGATGATTGTGCAGGAACTACAATGCTTTCCACATGGCCAGAGCTGGGGTCTGAGATTGAGCAAGTTTTCCCACTATAGTTCTGCACCTCATTATGTAGGATAGTTGATGTGCAGTGGATCCTGTATGAGGTTTGGTTACTAGGATGGAGATGATAGACTTTGGAGCATTAGTCTCAAATAGAATAAATGATTATTGGCAGAATGCTTTCTTTTTATGCTAAATTGTGTGGGTTAATGAGCCATTAATCCAAAGCGCACTTCCTTATTTTGTAGACCCATGAACACTCTCTTAGTTTAGTGACATCCTCAGTGACGTTCTCCGTGCTTAACCCTTCTGCATGATCCAGTACTTTGGTCAAGCCCAGTTGGGAAAGACCAGTGAGTATTAGTATTGCAGGATGATCTCCCAGTTCACCACACTACTACATCACATGTACTGTTCAGTATTTTACTCTAAATGTTTCCTCAAGAGCATCTGTAAGACTCTGTCAGCTGTGTCAGATTTGCTGATTTTCTATTTTTTTGTTCTTTATCCTCCAGAGAAGCATTGTAAAACATCCATGAACCAATGACAAAATTTTGTATCAGCAGATGTAGGTCACAAACTATAGGTTCTGACCACCTTGACCATCATGATATGATGATTGGATATTGTCTATTATTTTCCAGTCGCATTTCCATTTCATTGTTCATTGACATTCCTAAGTAAAATTTCAGCAATTTTTGAAAGATGAGCCTCACATGTGCTGTCTGCCAAGAGCTATGGATGCGTATGTGTACTCATTCCTAATGTCTCCTTGTCCTTGAGCTCCACATTCTACGTTGAAGTTAACTGTATCTGTGTGGATGCCTCAGTAAGCTGATCTGTCGTCATACGCTCTTTTGGGCACCTGAACCTGTAATAGCCCTCACACGACCACAGTCATTGAATGAAAACCACAACAGGTCTGCGCTTGTGAAGATATAAAATCCTTCTACTAGTTGCAAGTTTGTCATTTTCAATGTGGCATTTTGAGGAAAATGAGAATTCACAAAGCTGTTCGATTTCACAGATCTCTTGCGTTCGCTCCACACCACATGAGGCTGAAACAGTAGCTGACTTATAATCAGTAGCTTGAGGTACTACAGCTGTTATTGTTGGGTTGCTGTGGGCAGTTTGTGTATGCTAGAGTGTTGCACAGGCATCTGCTCAGCTCCTGTAGTGATCCAACTACATTCATGTATGAGTCAAGAGAGAAAGCCCCCAGCCACAAACGTACGGAAAAATGAGTGGACATGAATACTGCCTGTCTGAGGAAAATACACTTATTAATAGTATATTTGCCATGCTTGTACTGTAGCGAGATATAAAGTGAGTTCCTCTAGCCTGTAACCTCATCTAGACTGCTACCTTTAACTTTAATGTAAGAGAAGGAAGAGAAGAGATTTAAATGTTGGTGTCCAGATTTGTATGTCACCATAACACTTTGTTGAGTCAGAAGTGAAAAGCAATGCATTTTTAATGGACAATTGTGAAATACTTTACATAAATAGTTAAAAAAGCACTTTAGATATAAATACTATATGGATTTTGTGAGTTTTTTTTACTCATAATGTATTCGGCTCAGTAGTTTCAGGCCATGACTGTTCTGTGTTTGTTTTCTCTCTCTTCACATGACCTTTCCATCCACTCCATCCATTCCTTCTACTCCACTTACCTGTGTGTGACAAGGGCACTTCATGTTTGGTGTACATGTGAATGTACAAGGAGCATGGTGGTTAGGTAGTGTTCTACTGAGACGACTTCTGACTGACGGTTAACAAAAAAGTTTGAACTTCATGCACAGGATCTATACTGAATCACATTTTCTAAACATAGATTGTTGCACAGGCTTTGATTTGTTGCTCTGACATTATGCCGTTCATATAGCAGCGCTGTTAGCGGTGCCAGGCATTTGATCCTGCTTTATGACTTCCTGTCCTAGGGCGAGGGAGTGGGACTTCCCATTTCCTGTTCGGTGTGTGCAAAACTGGAAGAACTCTGAGCTTGTTGGTTTATTAATCACATGAGCGCTTATCTAATTTATTTATCAAATTTTTATTAGTAAAGACCTTTGCACTTTCAGAAGTCCAAAACTCAAGCTTTGTTAAATCAGTTTTTGTTCTATTCATGGTTTTATAGCTGATAAAACAATTATTTTCCATTTCTGTTTATGAATGTGCAACCAGGTTGACAGGTGTTTACAGTATCTTCACTAATGAAACAAAGTATTCCATGCTTTGCAGCCATGCAAACAGTGTGTTCTAATGAGTTAACATGATGTAAATTCATAATAATAAGATGCCTCTACTGTGCAATTAGTTTAGTTGTGAAGTTAAGTCTTTCACCACCTTAAAATACTAAAGCTCTTTTCATTATCTGACCTGAGGCTTAGGTACTGGACCCATTTTGCCACCACAAATCATGCTAATGACAATGTAATTATTTTCTTGTGAAGGAAATGTTTCTAAAGTCCCTCCAGACTCCCTGCGAGGCTGTTTTGAACTTGTCAGCTGCGTAAAAGATGAGGTCATTGCCAGTGCGGTTATCTGGTGTTTATTGCTGGTGCTGCAGAGCAGGCTGACACCACATCCAACACGGGTTCAAAGCATTTGGACTCAGTCTCCTGCCTTTTTCACACATGAGGGAATGTTGAACACTCTACTGAAAATGCATCATTCATTTCTTCTAATCATGCTTTACGGTTACTAAACACATTGTTTCTTTTCAGTCTTTCTTTATATAGTCTTTAAAAGTTTACTAATGTTATTATAGAAATCATGAATAAGGCACAATTTGAAAGTAGCCACTACTATATTACACCAATATGAAATTAACCACTAAAACGCACCAGTTTAAATAACCTTGGAGAACAGCACTGTTCTCACTTAGTGTGTTTCTGATGACAAGTGCACTGTGTGTTTCTTCACTTGAAGCAGCCTATTGCATAACCAGTGTGTAGTGCCGTATTCATTGGAACAGTCTTTTTAACAAATGTCCCTAGCAGAAGCATAGAATGTGTTCATCCGGTGGGGGCGCCTGCTACAGTGTGTACATGTTCCCTGCGCTGGTCCAGCTTTCAAAGAGCTGAGTGGGTGTTCATGAAGGTGGGCACCTAGAAAGTCAATTTCACAGAGGCACAAATTAGAATTATGTAATGTGTGTTGTATAATGGCCTGGAGAGGGACGTGTACTGTATGTGTGTGTCCTAGGAGCTGTGGAGGAGTTGTTTGGGGGGTTGATTGCATCTCTGTCTACTTTTATCTTCTCCTCTCCCTTCAGTACAACCTGATGATGTGTCACTCAGCCATCGTGAAGGAGGCAGGTCAGCTCTGGTTGATGCCACATTGATCTTGTCCCTGGCTGCTTCATTTCGCTCATTACTGCAAAGCACTGTTGTTTAGTTGCTAGTCTATCTTCTTTATCTGTGAACTGGGTAAAGCAGAGTGAAGGAGGAAGAAGGGTAGTGTGGAACATCAGAGAGGAAGCATTTAGCTGCGGCTCCTCCCTGTAAGCCTGAGGTGGTTTGTCAGTGCTTCTCTGCTAACACCGTTACACAAAGACTAACAACCCAGCCACCTAAGATGAAGCTGGTGGCGTCTCTGTTGATTGATTGATCATTGCACTTGTGGTAGAATTGATCTTCCACTTACACATTAACTCATCTTCTAAGGTTTTGAACTTGCACTGATTCTTTTTTTTTTTATTGTTTTACTTATTTGTGATGAAAGGAGGCTCTGCAGGCTGCTTTGAATTAGTTAGCAGGATAACTAATCAAGTTCAGCAGCAAAGAACATTTCAGAACCCATGAAACTCTGAAACAGATTTTTTCGTGTTATTCATTAAGACATGCTTTCAGTTGTCTTCCCATTGTAGAGACCATGAAATATAACCACCATGGTTACAGTTTGGGATGATCATTTTGATAAATGACACGTAATGCAGCGCAGTCTTTGTTTTTATTACTGCTCAGCAATAAAGGCAGAGTTAAAAAGGAATAGTTCAACATTTTAAGGAAATATGCTTATTTAGTTAGCTTAAGCTAGATGGAAAGATTAATACCACTCTAATGTCTGTGCAGTGAAGCTACAGCCACGTAGCTCAGCGTGTGTTATTGTGTGAAATAGAAGAGAGCATGAGCCGCCTGTGTGAATAAATGCAAATGTATCTGCTCCTGTTGAGCTTAGAGAAGTGTAACACACTCCGAAAAACTTTCCAACGGATGCAGAAAGTGAGTTGGTTGACTCAGAATTACTGTGGCAATTTAAATCAAGTGTACTTATGTAAATTACTCTTATCCAAGTCTCTTTTTGTAACATTTCAAAAGCTATGTTGAAATTGTTTTCCGTCAGTGCATGTTATTGCAACCTCCAGTTACATAAGTTTCTCATCTCCTTTTGTGTCCTTCAAGATCATCCTGTCACCTCCTCCTCTCCACTGGTCATGCCTCCCTCGTCCCTGTTTGTGTACTCTTCCAGTTGGCTGCCTCCAGTCAGATTTACACTTTAGATTGAATTATTCAAGCAGGTCAGCGGCGTTATCATCCTGTGAGGCTGCACTCTCTTCATCACTGGAAAATGGGTCACGCTGTTCAGATATAACACTTGACCCAGTCGAGCAGAGATGGCAGCTTCAGCGTAGTAGGTTCACATCCACATCACAGTAGGCTGGGATGTATTTATGTAAAGAAATCACAACCAGCTCGAGTCTGTGTCACAAATTGTTGCTGAAACACAGAACAATGCATCATCTCCCCTGATGTTTGCTTCTTAGCTTTGGCCTATTTACACAGATTAAACTAATGCCAGGTGTAATGGCAACTGGAAGTCTTGCCTGTGCACACAAATGATCAAATCCTAAGGATAATACGGCCAGAAATACCTAGAGACAGCAGTGTTGCTGTAGCTGTGTCTATGCCATGGAAACATTTCTTACTACAATCTCCTCCTGAACTTGCCGCAACAGAAAACATAAAGCCAGACACTAGGATTACGTGGTTTCTTGGTGTTTTATGAGTGATTTTAAATTTTTTATAGCACCACATGGGGTTTCAAAAATGCAAATTTGCTTTGCACAGCTTTAACTTCCATTTTCAGTCACCAGTGTGTATTTAAAGTAAAGTCAAGTATTATCTCAGCTCAGGCTGTATGCTGCGGCATTTGCCGGGTAGAGGTGGATCAGTTGTAATTAAAGAAAGTTCACTGTGTTGATTAGCTGTAATTATCTCCACATAGAAGGTTCTGCTGTTTGGTGAACAAATACACTTGAATTTTGGTGTTCATTCTGCATTTATGTTATGTCTTTTATTTAAGTTTATTTATTTCAGCCTTAACTGTGCCAAAATGAGATTGACTTGATTGCTGACATGTTCAGGGCTACTCATGAATTTCGCTGGTGGCTTATGAGATCAGGTTAAACAAACAGCATTGGCTGTCTCCTCTTCCTCTGTGTGATTGGACATCACAGTGACTTCATGATGAAGAATTAGGGAAATAGACAGAGTAAAAAAGAGGAGAGCAATAAACATAACAACTAGCATAACATAACAACTAGCAGTTAGTAACAGCATGTACGTATACAGACTGTGACCTCACTGTTTGGATGGAGGTTTGTCATGCAGAACCTGCAGCGTTACCGCTTCACATTTTACTCTTGCATCATTCTGCCTCTCGATCTCTTTTGTGCTTTGTTTGCTCTCGCTCAGTTGATCTCTCTGCATCTAAATATGCACTGATCAGACTGGAAAACAGCACCACTGCCGACTGTACGTAAACATTAAGGCTTTAAATATCTGGGTCTATTCATAGATTTTCATATTGTGAATGCTTTATTTTTCTATCCACTCTCCATCTCTGCTACGTTCAGTGAGAGGATGCATACACGCACTCCTCTTCGCATCCCACCAACCACACCCAACAACACACAGCAGACTCAAGCTGCATGTTAATGAAACCTTCTCCGAGCTCTTTCTCTTTTCTTCCCCTCCTCACTCTCCATCACCACTTTTGTTTCAAAGTGCTTAATAAGTGACGGAGCGGTTAATCAGAGGAAGATGGGCCCCCAATGGCTCAGATGAAAGAGAAGCAGGAGTAATCTGTAGAGCACCCTAAGGCTGTTATTTCCCACCCTGCCAAGCCCCCTCCTGTCTCTACACTCCCATCTTAGAACTCCCACTGTACCCTGAAGGACCCTACCTCGAAATCCACCGTCACACACACACACACACACACACACACACACACACACACACACACACACACACACACACACACACACACACACACACCTCCTTTTTTACACTGTTTCCCCTTCCTCTTGCCTAAGCTGCAGTGAAGGCAGCAGGAAAGATCAAAGAGGCAGCCTGGGTCAGCATACTTACAGAGACCCATCAAATTAAATCCGATTGAATTTTTCGCTCATAACGCAGCTTGTGGCTATCGGTGTCACCCAGCTCATCAGCCAATCACAGGCATCAGAGAGACGCATATGATGAAAACACAGCACTTTCTCTTTTCTGATGAGTAAGTCCAATAAGCTCGAAGCTGCTTCCCCTTTCTGTTTGATTTCATCATTGTTTTGATACCCGAGTCCCAAATGACCTTTGTTCTAACGGTAGTAGCTGCTTCATGGGGATTTAAGGTAAGAACATCGCAGATCTGAGGCCAAAAACATAAATGCACACACAGTTGTAGTGTCAGATTGTGTGGCATGTGTTGGGACTGCAGTTCAAACCCAACATGAACAGGAGGTTACTGTGAACGCTCCTCCTGATATAAGTGCAGACAGACCCCTGTGTGTTCACCATGGCTGCCAAAGTACATGGTAACCATTAGCAGTCCATTTATATTTTGGTGGAGATCATACTTGGTCTTGTGATGTAATGTACAAAAATAGAAATAAGTTTAACTTCTATCCATAATAATAAAGTAACCTTGTATCCTTCTATCCAAATACTGTAGACTCAGAAGTGCTCTGCATTTAAATAAATTCTGCTAGCTGTGTAAATTTAGTTAAAATCCACTGTATATTCGGTTTTAATTAGGAAATTTTGGGAAATATGCTTAGTCATTTATTCCTGTGTTTTAACTATAGGGTTAGAAACAGGAGTCAGATGGCTTAGTTTAACATAAAGACTGAAAACAGAGGAAGAATAACTATTCTATGTCTGACCACAAGTCAAAAATGTGCCTATCAGCACCTCTAAGACTCACTTATTAACACCTTAATTATTTAGTAGTATGTGTAATTATTACAAAACCTACAAACTACAATCAAAATATAAACATGTATTTTTAATAGGGGTTGTGTGTTCATGCAGTCTCCACTTAGGTATTGAGCTACAGAGATGCTGCTTAAGGGACTTTTGACCTTTGCAATGAGCCACGATACCTTTTCTGCCCTAATTCCACTCCTTATGCAAAGTTAAGATAATTAACTCTCGCGTCTAGCTGTATAGTTAACCCTCAGAGTAGTGCCAGTCCTTTCTTCTGTCTGCAAAAAACAAATAAACATATTTAAAATACCTGAATATTCCTTTAACATTGGAATATGCCAGTAATTCATACATTTCCTACAACGACAAGACAGAATGTGCCGACTCTGCGGTGAGAGACCCCGCCAGGGAGATGGATTTGAGCCTAGGACCTTCTTACTGTCTGTGTAGCTTACTGTTCAAAAATTTAGAGTTGTTGCAGGATCTTCTTAATGTCAAATATTTCAGCTGTGGCTTAGGATAAAATTTCTGAATAAATTGCTCATGACATGAAAAAAAAACAATCATTAGAGCAGCTTAGCATCACACACAAGGTTTGTTGTATCCAAAAAGGAGGAAGACAGTGAAGGTCAAGTACAAAACATGTGCAAGCAGATGTTTTCAGCTGCTGTCTAATGTTCCCAAGATGTGTACTGTACAGTCACAGGGACTTGTTACATGGTAAACTCACTCAAACACCTGCAGACTGACTTCATCACAGAGTGTCAGGACCATCCCATGTTCATTAGCCAGGCGTGGATTCAGAGGTGCTCCATATTCATGTCAGAGCACCGTAGCCGTTAAATTGATCATTAATTTATCTTCCTAGCTCTCAAAGGTCTCTGCGATTGGCAGAGCCTGGCTGGAGCCTGCAGGGGTGGAGGGCGGAGAATCGCAGAATCAACAAAATTGTGGTGCTTGTCAGGGAGCGGCCGCGGTCCCAGATGGAGATTGGACTGAAAACCAGGACCTCATTCAACACTCCCCTCCCCCCTTTTGTCTGGTCATATGGAGCAGTTTTATGAGGGGCGGTGCCACCCAGCCCATCTGTAATGAAGAACTAGGACTGGTCCTGATGTCAGAGCAGACGCACTGAACCATCTGTCTGTCACCTTTTCACGTCTTATCTACATATTTGATAGCTCTGATAGCTTATTCCGTGAACCTAAAAACTAAACTTAATAAACAGAACAAAATATGTTACATCAAGACACAGTTCTTCCTAATCATACAGTTAAATGTATCTTAACAGTACACTTTTATCTACAGTATGTGAGTGCCTTCTAGTAAAAGAGGCCATTATTCTGGTTTTATTCAGGCAAAAACCCAACCAACAAACGGGGAGCGGAAACAGTTTAACAAGATTAAGACAAATATTTTCCTGGCAAATCAATATTCTGTTATTATTTTAGAATAAAATGTCACGTTATGGAGTGAATTAGGTTTTTGGGGAACTATGGTGGTCTGTGTGGTGAACTGAAAGGACTGGGTTAACATGTCTGCATGTATGCAGGCATGTTTTTAAAGCCATAAATAGTGCATGAGCTGACACTAGAGAGAGAGTGGAGAAGTGGCTATATGAGTGTACAGTATGTGTTCTGTTGGATGTGTGCATATGTGCGTTGTGTGTGTTTTCACGCCATGATTTTCTTGATGTGTTATGAAGTGTTGGACTCAGCTTGACCTGCTCATATAGACATTTAGCTGAGGTGTGTGGGTCACTGTGTTTGTTCCTCTTACCTGTTTGTCATAAAATCATGAAATTGGTTTAGTATGTTTAGAGCAATGTTAAAATCAGAGGAACATGACTGACAAGAAGACAACAGCATCATTCTAACTGTGAGACTGTGTAACGTTTGCTGTACAGCAACCACTGTGGCCACAAGTGACAGTTTCATGCTAAAACATAGAAATATTAGGAGAAAACAGACTCATTCAGTAATGTCACTTATACAGCACTATCTGGTCTTACAACATCAAGACCACTTCCCCCTTATTTATTCACACTCAGAATCATTAAAACAGTAATGATTTATTTTACTTTTGGATACAGTGTTTGCTCTTGGAACAAGCACGTCTAAAACACATAAACTTTGCACTGTAACAGCTAACACATACACAGTTCCTCATTTATTTCTGCTTACCCTTTCTCTCTCATCTTACCCAAAAATATCTTGTCTCTCCGTTGGTTTTTTTTCTTCTCCTATTTCCAAAACATGGTTTTCCCAGACATTCTTTCCAAGATATGACGCATGGAGTGTGTATGTCTCATAGTTATAAACCCAAGGAGATAAAAATACTCAGTGGTGAGGGTTGGCTAAGGTCTCTGCCATAGCAGCAACACCCGTCTCTCCTACGCTGTCGGTCACTATGTCAGACGTACAGGCTGTCCTGTTCACTGTTTTATCTCCACCACAAAGATTACACACTAACCCACATGTTTTTACATCACTGTATCTCACTATTTATGCATCTCACTCTAGTGAACACAGCTGCGGCCCACAGTTTCAGTAGATTCATGAAATTGCGTAACGTCATGTTTTATCTGAACGTCTTTATGAATCACTGTACAATCAGCAGGCATCAGTCTACCTGCCAGCAGACACCAACTCTGAATCACAACGATCAATCAGCCCAGCAGGCAGCCTTACTGGTGTGGAGCTTTTAACATGCAGCCTCATGCCTTTAACCTTTCCCCAGCAGAATATTTTTCCCCCTTTAATCCTTGGGATGCGATGCAGCGGATGGAGATGGGGTTTGACAGGCATACACAGACTCCCCTGCTACTATCGATCCATTATACAGAGGAATACTCCTCTTAAGAGCAGCCAGCTCAGACTGTCCTATTGAATAAACATGGCGACTTCGCTCTGCGTGTCTCAGAGGACACGCGAGCATGCATGTGGATGTCTTTGAATGACTTTCCAGTGTCAACAGACAGGCTTGGTGGAAAAAAAAAGGGGTTACGCACCGTAGTAGAAAAAATGCAGGCGCACATTTGCAGTGAGTGGAGGAGAAATTGTGGAAATCGGAGGAGTGTAAGAGTGTGAGAAGTCATCTGCAGAGAATGGCATGGTAACTGGCACACAGCAAGAGAGGAAGAAGAGTAGGTGGAAGGAGAAAATGTGGCTCTAGTCACAAGCTTTGAGATTTTTAGTCAGATGATGCTTTTGGTAGATTTTTTACATTTTATGCACAATAAAAAATTTTCTGCTATTCATATTAATCATTCATTACCTACCCACCTACTAAAGCTTCACACCTCCTCTGTCTATTTCTCTTCAGCACCATCCTTTCCTTACTCACTTCCTGAGTGTACTGATCAGCTCTGGGAAAGGTTGACGAGGGGTCAGAGCGATGAACAAAACACAGTACAGCTTTTAGCAGTCCGTCCTTTCCTCCCTTCTTCCCTCTTTCTCTCCCCCCCCCTGTCTCTCCTCTGCTTGCCATTACTCATTGACTGTTTATTGCCCCCTCCTACCTTCCACCTCTGTTTGGAGGTGTGTCCATCAACATCTGGAGAACAGGTCCGTTCAGTGACAACAGGAGCTCATTCACTCCCCCCCCTCTCTCCCTCCTTCTTCTCTCTCCCTGCCTCGCTCTAGCGCTCTGTATCTGTGTTTGCCATTGTGGAAGTCAGATTGCACAGCGAGGAGATGTTGGCAGCTCACTGGGGAATGAGCTCACAGAGAGAGGAACCAGTGTGGAATTATTGTCAGGCTTATCAAGGAGACCATGGCAGCATCTTGTTCTCTTCTTTTTCATCACTCTTTTCTTTTTTGAACTGAATAAGAACTGTTGGAGACTCTTTCTGCCGTTGAGTTGAGCAGATCCTCAGCACCTGATCCATAAGGGGCTACAAGGGGATTCACCCCCCCCCCTCCTTGTAAACAGCACACTTCTTCCACCTGTGTTTTGGTGGAAGGGGGGAATCTGAGGCTTTGGGATGACGGAGATCTTGGTGTCGGATGTAAACCTGAACTCAGTGTGTGAGCGTCTGGAGCAGCACTGCTGCGTGGACCAGAACCAGCACAATCTATCCAGCCAGCCACAGACCCCTGTGCTCAAGAGGCACAGCAACACCGGGGCCAAGCTATGGGGCCGTGTTCGCAGCAAGCTGCTCAGACAAAAGGTCTCTGGTTGACATATGCACACACACGCACACAGAAGCTGTGTTTCCTCTCTTTTATCTTCTTTGACTAGCATTTGTTCTTTACTATTTATCACTGTGTCACTTCCATCTGTTTGCTCTGTCTCTTTTATGTTCAGTGTGTCTCTGTCAATGTGCGTATGCTCTGTCCCCGTGGGTCTTTCTTTCAGCGCAGTGGACTATTGTTCTTTTCTGATGGGTCTGTTGACTGTGGTAGAGGCAGTGATCTGGTGCTATATGAAAGGGTGGCATATACAAAATGATTTTTTTTCTAGCTGCATTTATTCGTTTTTCCTTGTCTATCCATCTATGATGCTGCTTACTGTAATGCTGATATTGTAAATATTTAGTACTAGATTTACTATTTCTTCTTCTCTAACATATGGTTCATGTTCTTCAAATCAAGTGTTGAGAAATATTCTTCCATCAGTACTGTTTCCTGTTAACGTTTTGGTAATTAGCACTGTACAATGTAACAAGATAATTTAGAAACCACTATATGTTTAACACGATCTTCTTCCTCCATATTGTCTCATTCTTGTCACAGCCTTTTTAATTCTGCATTTAAAGCTACTAGTTTCCAGCAGAACTGCTTTGGATACCAAAGATGTTTCAGTATCAGATTAGCTCCCTCTGCTGTTTATTCTCAGTATCATTATCTTCTGGCTGAACTGATCTACTGCCCCTTTGGCATTTCAAGCACAGATATTTCTTTCTTCCACTAATTAACTGTCACATTTATCTCGGACAGCCCTCTGTCTGGCACATTAGCATCATCGTCTCCTCAATGCCATTAGTATTGCGAGGATGAAGTTTTGATTACACTTTTTTAGTACTGTATGTAGCCGAGTATCAGCAGTTTCTGCACTGCTGCGTGTTTTATTACTCAAACAACTGACATTTCGTTGTGTGAATTTTGAAACACAATCCCGTTGCTGCACATCATCACTAATAGGCAGTAGGTGGTAAACAAATGAGGGTTAAAGAGACGTTTGTCTTTTTAGACCAGAAGTAGATGAAAATGTGTTGTTGAGGTTTATTCTGAAAGGGCGTTTGTTAAAGGTTGAACTGAATGACCCTTGTGTTGAGGGATCTATTACTGAAAATGAACACACAGGTCTGGTTTAAATGCAGCTTCTGGATTGCGATTCATGTGTGGGATCGGGGAAACAGCTTTCCTTTTATATTTTTTTCTCAAGATGCATTTTGTGTTTGAAAAAAAAAGGTGTAATTTGTTGAGAGCTGGCTTGACATTTGCTTCAGTGCTTTCCATTATTCAACAGAGGCCAGCGGAAGGCTGACCGCTGGTTATACCAAGCAGGATAAAACAGGGATTACATACTAAACCCAGGTTTGACTGCATCGACCCGCAGGTCCTGTGTTGATTCATTCCTCTCCTCTCTGTGCACACATCCCCATGTCTTTAAGGTTAAAGACTGTGAGTAGTGAGTGGGTTTCTGCCTTCATTTCATTGCTGTTTCAGTTTGTCAGCATCACAGTTAGTTGCGTGTGTTCCTGCCTCGTGTGCTCTCACCCTGCACAGAAATCCCCTTTCACTCAGCTGCTCAGTGAAGTTCACTTTATTCGTTCATTCATTTGAATGTGGCTTTAAATGGTTTTATCAGTAAAGTTGAGTTGTATTTTTTGTGTGCTCTGTTGCCTTTTGATCCTATCAGCTCTTCTACAGCTCTCCCTTTCTTCTCATCATCCCAGCATTTCTGCTTCTGCATGGTGGTGCTTGCTGTGTGATGATGGAGAGGTGATAATGTTGAATCACTATCATCATCTGAAACAGTAACGTGTGTTCTGTTTTATGTGAGGACAGGATAGGGTTCAATCAGTTTTTCATTACAATACATTTAAATTCACTTTTACATTTTGATATAAATTAATTTTATTTCTTTATTCTGAAATTTCATTATTTATCATTTGATAAATAATCAGCATAGGTCAAATGGAATCATTTGTTATTGCAGGCTTTATTTTGCTGTTTAAATTAATAGAATCTGCTTAGAAATGTGTCTTTAATTTGTCTTAAAAACATTCAGTTCAGTTTTCTAAAACATGAGTAACTTCAGGTATTATTTTCAAAGCATTATTGAAGAGGGCAGTGAAAGCAGACTTTTTGGTACAGCGTGTTCAGCATACAGGAATGTGGAAATGAAAGTATGTGTGACGGTGTGGGATCGCACCAGGGAATTGTCCTCACTCCCTCAACATAAAGCGGCACCTAATTAAGCCATGGTGTGATGAGGTAGGAGACTGGCTGGGAACACTAATTGGCCTAGAACCAGACATAATGTATCAAATGTGCCTGCAAAAGAACAAATGATGATTAAGCTGCTGCTGAGTTGGACTGTTTTTTTTGGCCTGTGTCTACATCATGTTTTGGTTTATTCTGGCTGATGACCGGTTTGCTCGGCAGGTTTTATTTTCTTTGTGGACCGCGAGCTCAGCGGGGAAAACAATGGAGCTGAGAATTGGATGCAGTTATCACACACCCTCCGCTCTTGCTCATCCCACCTCTCGTCCCCGCTCAATTTTAGCCCACATACGAAATTAAGTTCCTCCATTTGAATATGTTTATTAGTGCAGATGAGATATTAGGGTTTCATCCTTTTTGCATGCCTAAAATGCCAGCCAGTCCTCTAATGGCCTTTTATATAGGCCACATAAATCTCAGTCTGTCCCCACTGCAGGGCATAGCCCTTTATTGGCCCCAATCCATCCCCTGCGCATAGGATCTGTTATTGGTTAATGAGCTCCAGGAGGGGAGCAGCAGGTCAGTAAAACGTTCTCGGGTTGATACCCAGCATGAACCTCTCTTGGTTGAGCCAGTCCCTTCATTTCTGGATGTACAGCAGGGTGGCTTTAATTAGCTGTTTAGGTGGTTTAGGTGGTGGAGTTTGGAGATGAGGTCGTCTATGGTCATCACAGGCTGGACGGGAAAGCTGTTAGAGCAATCACTTCTGCATGGAGAGGATAACTCGGGGTCAGCACCTAGATTTATTCAAGTTTATACATTTATCTGAAATAGTAATTAATAATTGTTTCTGACTTTGCTTGTTTCTGTAGGTTTTGAGCAGTTTTCTTGCAAGCCAAACCAGGAAGAGGTTCTAAACTCATGGAAGTACTCCCAAGTTAGCAATCAAAATTCTCTGTCTGAAAAAGCTGACGAATGTTATGTCAGAGCTGAAATGAGACCAGTTAGATCATTGTGCTGGCACCTGCTGCAAAGCTGTAACACCATACTCACTCTCTAGCAGTGACAGTTACTTTGTCAACTCCACTGAGAAAACTGTATGTACATTAGCTAATGGCTTACAAATGTTACGTGCTGTTAGTGGCAAAGATCACAAATGACCTGAGTGGTGAGGTAATCAGCTAGCCCACAACTATGCAACCTCCCCATATGGCTGACGAGTGAAAAAACATTCCAGCTGATCTTTGTAAGACAAACGCGAGGGCTCATCACAGGACAGAAATGCGACTTGGATCCCAGTCTCTTGAGAACATATGTGAGTTTTGTCACCGCTGCAGTAGATAGAACAAAGCAGTGTTTGCATCTGTGACTTCATCTGTAGGTTTTATATAACAGTCAAAGACCTTACATCATATTTCATGCTTTTTTATATTTTCAGAAAAACATTACTCATGTATGTTCAGTTAAGAGTAAATTCATATTGCACATCAGAATAGTAACAACATCATGACGAAGATATGTTTTAAATAAGCACACATGAAATCACTATTGAATGAAGGAAGTCCACATGTTTAATTTAAATCAGAGCATTAAATGGCTTTTTTACTCGTTCTCTGTTCTATTGTTTCTGTCCTTCAGTGTAGGATCATTGTTTCTGCATAAGCGCTCTTACTCACCCAGGCTGCAGGCAGGGTTGTGTTGCATAAGTGTAGTACGCGTCTGTCGCTGTTTACAGGCTCGACGAGAGAATCACACACTGCCCGCAGAGATGCAAGACGGCTCTGCAAATCGCAACCCTCTGCCGGCTGAAAACCTCTGCCGATTGGCTCAAACTGGGAAGTGAGTGGAAAAGGCAACATGGCAACTGAGTCAAAGGCCTCACATGGCTATGGTGACATCAGCAGCAGTAACGATGCTCTCACTGCACACATAAACATTATACTTATGTGGGTTATGTGTCTAAAAGTAGCTACACAGTTGTATCATCAGTATATTTAATATGCTGCAACATGATGTGTTAGCTATAAAGGCTCAATCATTGCACAGTTTCTGTAATCCTGCTGAAACCAAGGAGCCGTGCAGTTTGAGCTGCGTTCTAATTAAAGCACTAATAAAACGCTTTCTGCAGCTGAATGAATATTTAATCAGCTAGAGAGCAGCAATGGAAAACTGCAATGAAACACAAAGGACAAATTAAACAGAAATTCATTAATTTATCATGTTAGAAGATCAAGCTGTGTTTTGAAAATCACCAGCATATGCTAGCTCTACAGCACTTCAGCAATGGGCTAATTAATTGTGTAGGGATGTTATTATTAAAAGCTTCGCACATCATTACAGTTACAGTTTAGTAAAATGCCTTCTGCTATTACAGAACACCCATCTATAGTTTCCTTTTAGATCTACATAAATCAACATTGATTTTTTTAAAAGACCTTTATCTGTATTGTGCAGAACAAACAAGTAACCAGTGATTAAATCGTGTTTAAATATGATATTCAAGTATTCCAAATTTCTATCTAGTTCAACCTAAACATTTTCATTATTGAAGCAATAACTTGTAAAGATTGCTTTCATATGTGGGATTGCGATGGATGGGTCATGCCACTTATGCACTGTATGTTATCCTCCTGTTGCTGTGCTGAAGCAGTCCCCTGTGTGCTGTGTAGAAAATGTAAACAGCTCCAGTGAGGTGCTGACCTCCGACTGTCCTGCTGTGTCTGTCAGTCTCAAAACGGCTGCACCGGTGTGGATCACGTATCCACCAATTGAATCCTGTAGTGTAGTGGTTATCACGTTCGCCTAACACGCGAAAGGTCCTCGGTTCGAAACCGGGCGGGCACAGCACTTTTTAATCCTTAAGACAGGTTAAATCATCAAAGTGAACAGGTACAGGTTACTATAACACTGTTGACTGGCTTTGAGAGATGTTGTGCTTTGTTGGATGCAAGGATTTAATGATTAATAAAAAGGCCAAACTGGTCATAGATACAGTGGCCCATTCATGAATCTTAATTAGAACAGGTAATGCATTAAGCTCATTTTAAGTGATTTGAATGTACTGAATCTCTTTTTTGCCATAGTTTCGAGGGGTTTTTAGCATCGATTGATTTATTCAAAGAACTCGGCACCGTAGGAGGCTACAGAGGCAAGACTGTGGTCAAATCTCTTCTTTTAGTAAAGCTGCTTGTTCTCCTACATTGTCTGTGCAACAGAAAAGCCAACAGCATGATTTATCTTATCTGCTTTGTTCTGTCCCTGTAGATCAGTCAGGGCAGAGTACAGGCTGTGTGTACATCCTGGCTCACTGCTATCTGCTTTAGTTTTTGAAGTCAAAACTCTCACTTGTCCAACCAGAGACAGGGAAAGAGAGTGAAATAAATCTTCAGTTTTCTGTTGGGCCTACAAGTGGTAGAGCAGTCGTCTCCCAACTCAAGGGTGAGCGGTTCGATTCTCAGTCCTGGCAAGCTACATGTCGAGGTGTCCTTGGACAAGACACTGAAACCCCGTAGTAGCGCTGACAGAGGTCTAGTAGCTGTCCAAACAACAATTTCCCCAAGGGGATCAATAAAGTATCAATTATTATTATTATTAATGCTCAAACACACACAAGGGCAATCAGATGATTGTGTGTGTGTGAGTGTATGAGCATACAGGGTACAGATTTACTATGCCATTCACAGGGTTTGGAGAAACGGACAGCACCACAAGTAGTCTGAACCACAAGATCGTTTCTGACTTTTATCTTTTCCTAGACGTGTGCATAAATGTGCACACATATACTAGACACTCAAAATCTGGTTCAAGCATTCTCAGGAAAGATATTTAGTCATTGTATTTGTCATATACAAAGGGGACTAAAGCTATGTTGGTCTGTAGGTCCTAGCATACAGTAAATCAGCTATACGTTATAGTTATACCCCTTAAGAGCAACAGCTTTGTGACATTTCTTACTGTGTCCACTTATAGATCTTGCTACATTCAGACTTAGATGTAGAAGTATAACAAGCTTTATTTCTTTGTTTTCTAGGCTGTATTAAAAATGACTCTCTGAAACCTTCAGGTATCTCTCTAGCCTCCCCCTGCCAGTTTGCTGCCTGAGCCGTCACTCAGGATAAAAACCTATAATCCTCTTTCAGCGCCATTTAGAGCAGCCGACTGAACACAGTTCCAATAAGTCACAATTCATTTCCAAAAAAACTGTTTATTTTCATGCAGCCCTTCTCTTGTCAGCGTAATATTTAGTATAAACTAATTCAGTCTGATTTTCCTTTTGCAGACATCCTTAGCGAAGCTATTCTCAGTCATCCCTTAAACCAACTCATTTTCCAGGAAAGAAATGAGGGGAGTGGCTCTTTTTAATAAGAAGGAGCCCTCTTGAGGACAAAATTTTTACGACCGGTCAGGGAGTGTAACTGCTGCCTGTAAGTGACCCCTTTTGTTTTTACAACCCTTTTTGACTACATTCATTTTTAATCAAGTTCTTTAGAAATTAGCAGATGGTAATAGGGAGGAAATAGGTGGGAGGAACAGTTTTTTTTTCCAGTGACTCTGCTTCAAGGGGTTACAGGAGACATTGTCAGTCCTGGATTTTTGCCCATTTCTCGAATCTCCTGAGAAGTAGTCCAAGTTCTCGGCAGTGGCTGTGTAAAGACCTTATTGCAGTGATTACCTCTCCCTCGTCTCGTACCCAAACCCTGCTGGGAAGACGGGCTTTAACGATAATAGGAATGCGTGAAGCCGATGCCAAATGGTCTTTTTACGAGGTATTGAAATACGCTCACTGAGAACTTTTAATGGTTGCAGTCTAATGCTGACAACAAGAGACGTGTGCTGCCCTTGTGCTCACCCAACAATCATCATATTCCTCTAAGTTGAGCACATAACCATGCAGAGCTGTGTAGTGCAAATGCTCAGACAGCCTATAAAAAAGGCATTAGCTGTTGTGGCTTCACAGCAGGCACTGACTCCAGGAGACTTAAAACAACAACAACAAGCTGCAATCTATCATGTCTCAGAGGGTGTAATGGTACATATGACTTAGAGAATATGTGTGGTAAAATGTCTGAACCAATCAGGAGCTCTTGATGGACTCCAGATTACTGTGGGCCCATTGGGGAAACATCATTCTTTCCAAAATTGCCTGTTTTGTCGTAAAGCAGCAGTAACTGGGCACTAATCACTTCCCATACGTTTAAACTTTGTTGCAACATTGACACAGTCCCCTATGGTGTCAGATACAGTATTTCTTACAGTACTTTCTCAATGCATGCTTTAAGGTTATGCTTTCAGAGTACAGGAGTGAAGGTGGGGGGGGTTAGTAGTGTGGTTACCACATTCACCAGAAATGCAAAAGGTCCTCGGTTCAAAACGGTTCTGGGTGAGAGCAGAACTTTTTTTTTCTCCAGCAAAAATATGAGGAGAATTTCTTGTGTAAGAAGCAGGTGTTAAAGATACTGTGCACTACTTTCAACCGTGGGTAGAAATACTAAACTTAAGACACATATTGTTGTATATTTTATTAAAGAACAAAGGTAAATGCTGTCAAGGGACAGAGAAGTTCAGCCATTACCTGAACTGACATAAGGACAAGTAGGAACTAGTCCACATATGTTATGTATCAGCTTACGAATGGGATTTGATGATAGAGTGGTGCACAAAAGAGCTTTCTTTGTCTTTTTTGCTAGTTTAGAGTGATTTTCATTATGTGAAATGCAAAGGGCATGATCTCACACACTACTGCTACTCTTCCTTTACAAAGGTTTACTTCACTTTTCTTTTCACCATTTCTCTTTTGGAATTTAATGAGGAAAACATTTTGAATTTCCCATTATTACTACTACTACTACTACTACTACTACTACTGTTAGATTTATTTAAATATAGACAAGGTTGTCTGGGAAAACATGTAGAGAAAGTAAAACTGGACCTTCTTGGAATAAAAATATTCCCCATGATTCATATGGGGAAAGATTTTGGTTTTTTTGACTCAACTCTGGCAAGGCACCAAATATTTAATCCTTCCCCGAACTTCCTCTGCCTGCAAATGATACTATGATACATGTGTTGCAGTTAAGCAAACTGTCTTTTCTGTGAATGCACAGGTGGTGACTCCACTGGTTTTTCCCATAAAACAATCAAGCAGAAATGTGACTTTATCTGACGGTTATCAGAGGGTTTGATTAAGCCATGTCCTCTGGAGAAATATCTGTATGAGTTAAGTCACGTGCCCTTATTTGGTTATAGACTTATCATTGAATGCCTTTGTGTCTGTGTTCTGTCTTTCAGCTGGATCCACAGACAGTACAGTCCAAGAACTGGCACATGGACGTCATAGAAATGAACGGGGTAAGACACAAGCAAGTTCACCTCTGAAAGGAATAGTAGCTCAGTGACAAATAGTCTAAATACTAAAATAGCAAAGGAAGATTGGCCACTTTTCCTTATAACGTTTCAACAGACAGTTGTTAACATACAATTAAGAGTTAAGATATGACTTAAGGTAGATACCTGCAGGAAGTCAAAGTGAAATTTAGGTTAAGTGTTGAGTCTTTGAATGTACAGAAATGCACACAGAAAAGAAAACAGAAAAATAATGTAGTTTATAATACCCGTTTAAATATGTTGAATATTGTAATGGAATCAGCAGCTTAGGCAAAACCTCTAAATCACTGTGCAAACAATGACAAAAAGGAGCTTTATGTCTGGGATTGTTAGAGCAATGCCGTTCACATCATCTGTGTTATTTGTTCATCATCAGATCAAAGTGGAATTCTCCATGAAGTTTACAAGTCGGGACCTTAGCCTGAAGAGAACGCCGTCCAAAAAACAGAGTGGGGTGTTTGGAGTCAAAATCAATGTGGTGACAAAGTAAGTCTGTCCTGGCTCATACCTTAAAACTTACCTCCTTAAGAATAAATGTATCCTCTGACATACACCAATCGGCCACAACATTAAATGCACTGTGTGGTTTCAATGCTGTGGTGGGCAGGGTAGATGATTTACTAAAGGTTTGCTTTTACATAAACGTGCACATTTGTTATCACTTGCAAATAACAGCACAAGCTGATCTAAAGGTGAACACTGAACACGTCTTTCAAATGAGCAAAATGGTGCACGCTGTGGTTCTTTTCTCCAAGTTTAGAGATGGCAAATATGGAGATGGCAGCTTTCAGACGAGTCATTATAAGATTTGTAAAATCATTACTTGGATTAAAAAAAGGAGTATGTACGTATGGTCATTCTCCAAACTCTCCATGGTGGACACCAGTGAAACATGCAAAACCCTCTGTTTCAGACACAACTCTATGACTCCACTATGTTTCCACCTGTTGTCAGTCACACAAATTTTCTTAGTAAATCACCTGTAAAGAACAAAACACACTATTTTCAAGATTTCACACACAATTTAGTACTCGCTATTAGAGATCTTATTAAATCTTAGTAAATCAGGCCCTAAGTGATCACAGCCAGCAGCTGATCAGTGTTACTGTCAGTGAAAAGAACCAGATTTGTTTCCAGGTCAACACACTGTTTAATGTCACTGAGATGATCAGAAACATATGTGTCACTGCTGTCTCTGCCCACAGGCGTGAACGCTCCAAGGTGCCTTACATAGTCCGTCAGTGCATTGAGGAGGTGGAGAAGAGGGGGATTGACGAAGTGGGAATCTACAGGATCTCAGGGGTGGCCACTGATATCCAGGCCCTCAAAATAGCATTTGACACCAGTAAGACACCACTATATCTCTTCTCTATCTTCCTGGAAAGGATATAAAACAATACTATTTAATGTTTGTTTGTTTTTTTCAGCTACTAAGCGGTAATGCTGAGAATCACAATGGCTTTACGATACACTATATATAGAATCTACAATATATCTGTAACTAAAATGTGGTATTAATGGAAAAATACACTGTCAAGAAGTGAGAAATAGCCAGATAATGCAAAACATCATCCCTTCATGAGGGTGATACAGTTCAGCATTAACTACGGTCTCCATTGGAATCTCTCGAACTGTTTAAACAAAAACTGAACATAATCACCTTCAAGAAGATTTGATTCATTGTAGAACTGTTGAATTAGATCACATTAGTTTTAACATAAGATTGTAATAGTTGATGCCTCTGCTCTAACGCTCTATAGAGAATATATTTGTGTAAAAGGGCAGTCAGAGAATTCAGGACAGATGAGGAGTAGAGTGTCTCTTAGTGTGACCAACATCTGACTGAGCAGAAACCAGTATGTGTGTAATAATTGTGTGAATGTGGGCTTATTGGGAGATGACATAATTCCTGGAGGCAGGCAGTGACAGACAGAGCAGCTGCGTAAAGTGCATTCTTCCTCTAACCAGTGTTTGTTTGTGTCTGACCTGTAGATACCAAAGATATCCTGATGATGCTCAGTGACATGGACATTAACGCCATCGCAGGGACACTGAAGCTGTATTTCAGGGAGCTGCCGGAGCCTCTGCTCACCGACCGCCTCTACCCTGCCTTTATGGAGGGCATAGGTATGACATTTAGTCCAGGAAGTGTGTGTTTGTCATCAGCGGGCCTTCTTTGAGTTTTATAAGGGATTTAAAGTTGCCGAGCTGGAAGAGATGAGGGCAAAAGTTAAAAGGCTCCCTTACCATAATTAGGTCTGACACCTTTTTCCTCTCCCTCACAGCTCTCTCAGACCCAGCAGCCAAGGAGAACTGCATGATGCACCTCCTGCGCTCTCTGCCTGACCCCAACCTCATGACCTTCCTCACTCTGCTGGAGCACCTCAAACGGTACACAGAAGCCCTCCCTGTCTGTCAGGCTACTTGTTAGTCAAAGTGTAACCAAAGCTATTGGTATGATTAGGAAAGTAGGTGGCCGGAAGTGGTTAAACTATGTCATTTTTTAATCGTGTTCACAAAAATATTTAAAGCACTTGAATTTCTGCACAGCATCACTGCATTAATGTTTTCCAAACACTTATACGTACATGTGTATACAACATACCGATATGCTGGCTGTGTTTTCTGAGAATTGACACTGTCTTTCCTGACTGACGTGCCTGCTGGTGTTTGTTCCTGCAGGGTGGCTGAGAAGGAGCCCATCAACAAGATGTCCCTCCATAACCTGGCCACAGTGTTTGGCCCCACTCTGCTCAGGCCCTCAGAATCAGAGAGTACAAAGGGACAGCACATCACCTCCGCTTCTGACATCTGGTCACATGACGTCATGGCACAGGTGCCCTCACACAGTTGCTTTTAAACTTTTATGTTTATTCAAGTTTTTGATTTATTTATATTTGACTGAATAGGAAAAAGGGACACATTTAAAAACCTGTGTGTGTCTGAGACTCAGTGCGTCTTCATACTCATATCACTGTCCGGTTTTCATTATAATCGTAGTGATAAATTGAAACTGACTAGGCATTTGTGACTGTATGCAGTAGATGGTAGACTGGTGCGTACATGCATATTTACGCTGTAGCTGAACATGCTTTCCGGATGAGTCTTTTCTCCCGCGTCACCAAGTGACCCGTGTCACTGCAGTTTATTCTCCCAGCTGTATTTAGGCTGAAGGCGATCCATTCATCTCTACTGAGAGATGAGTTTCCTGTGCACAAATGTCTTTTCTTGGCAGAATGAGCAACATCCAGAGTAAATCAGCATAAATGGGGGGCAGCATACACATGCCGGAGATCCTCTCTGTCCACTGCTGTGTAGCTGAGTGTTTGTGTTTGGGCTTATTTAAATTCTAAATGTTTATTGCATAAGTATACAGAATGTCAAACACCACAAAAAGATGCTTCCGCTAGCATATCCTGAATATACCAGACTGATATATTTGCTATCATTCTGATAACATACAATAACAATACATCTTTTCTTAGCAGTACAATGCATGGTATACATTCAGAGTTTACTGACTTCCAGAACTTACCTTAAATGTTAAAGCAGGTTTTTTTATTTAAACTTTATTTCACAAAATTAGTCGCATTGAGGTAAGAAACAAGTATTTTTCATGGGAGCTGTGTAAGAATTGGAACTACAGAGGAATACCATGCATCTGTGAACAAAGGCAGAATACAGAGAAAGAAGAATGTCCTACATAAGTGTTGAATTAAGCTGCAGCCTCACATGAAACTTTCTTAAATATTAACAAAAAACATTTTGTTCTTAACGTCTGCCACAAATTTACCACAATTTTTAAACATTCTGTGGTGATTTTCATACAGAGATATGAAAAAAAAACTGGACAGAAATGTTTTCCCATCATGTGATTCATTTTTAGAAGTAAAAAGTAATGAGGAAGGAGACCCAAGTGACCCCAGAGATAAAGCTTTGTACTGATAATAAGTGTACCCATTTTTAAAAACTACAAAGAAAGATTACAGCCAGATTGATATCTTTAAATTAGGCATTTTTCGGGCCAAATAGCTGCTTTTGAATTAAAAAAGATGAACTAGAAAAGCAGCACGGTTGTTACATTACATCAGTAGTTAGTTAGTTTGGCTGTGATTTGGCACATTTATTTACACGGTCGGCAGTTGCAGCAATGATATCACACAACTCATAAAGGCAATCAACATAAAGTTACCATAAAATTCCGTTTGCATCATAAATCTTCTAGGAGTGATACATTTCTGAAACACAGTTTAAGATTAAGTGTGACTTCTTGATAAAAAAGACACTCCACATATTTATAATGTAATCAAAAGTAGGAACACTGATGATACTTGAAGGGGGACAGACATCCAGGCCGATATGTAATAAGATGTTTTCTCTCACCTTAGGTTCAAGTACTGCTCTACTACCTGCAGCATCCTCCCATCTCCTTCGCCGAACTGAAGCGCAACACACTCTACTTTTCCACTGACGTCTAATCACCGCCCACGTCTCTCAGGGCGGCACCTGGAGACAAGAGTGTGAGAGACGCCATAAAAACCTTGGTCCTCTCCACTCAGTCCTCCTGTCTCACCTCTCCTCCCAGCAGGCAGCTCGTCTCAACTGTACAGCCCCCCCCCCCATACACATCTGTTCCATCTATCCATCTAACCTCTGTCCACCCTGTCCTGAAAAGAGATGGAGCTGAATACATAGGGAGGTGGTGAAGGAGCTTCCTGGTCATCTAGTAGTCATGTATCATGTCCTGTTTGTAATGTGACGAGAGCAAAGTGGCCACACGCCTTCCAGTAAGATGACAGGGCATTCTGGGACCACAGTGGGATAAGCTGGAGGGCTCAAGGGACCTCAGCGTGGAACAAGATCATGCCCCAAGCGGGCGTGGTAGAGCTCCGTCCAGACACTGGTTCAGTGATCTTAGAAACAGGTCGACTCAATCTCGAGCAGTTATCCCTGATCAGAGGCATTCCAGAAAAATGGCATTTACATGTTTTATAATTCCGTTCAGCAGCTGTTTTTGTTTCCCTTTTCTGTCTTTCTTTGCTTTGTGCATGTGGTGGAGGAGGCCACAGGGTGTGAATGACAATGTTGATGTACTGGACTGAGTCAGTGTGTGAGTGTTTAAGGGGACTATGAGAACTTGTGAGGTTTAGAAGTGGCTGGCAAGCTGTTGTAATAAATTGCTGGCGATGTGTCTCTCCTGTACAGACAAACAAGAGAGAACTGCCCTCCTCTGTAAGGCCTTGGCCAAATTAGCCCTATTTATTTTAAATATTATATAATATGTGTGCCTGTACAGTTCTGTGCAACTAGAGAAATGCTCTAAGGAGTCTGTTTTTGAGGTTCATTCAGGTAGTGATGTTATTTTTAGTTTCATTTTCTCATTCACCATGTCCATGGTTGGTAAGCTGTGCTGAAAAGATCACCGGAAAGTCTGCCAATTCATTCAGATCACCGTAGAGGAAAGAGGCCACTCTGTGACATGAGGGTTATTGTGAGGAAAAAAAAAACACAATGAATGGAACATTTAGCTCTTTTTCTTGTTGTTGCATTGCAAGCTTGTTCCAAGTGTCTTACTGCACCAGTATAATCTATAGGATGATTTGTGTAGTTGCCCTCATTGCATGTTCAGCTTGTCAATCAAACCAGGCTGGGTAACACAAAGGCAGGTTGTCTCTGCAAGGCCTTCGCTGCGACTGGCAAACTCCCATCCCTGCTCTGCACAGAGCCGACCTTTCTGCTATCAAGCCTGCGACATATCTACAAAATACTGCACTGCTAGATGAGTACTATTTGATATTTTTAATATAAGATTAAAATAAAATAAAAAATGTTGTATTTTACTTCCTTTGAGAAGAATTTCAATATACTGTAATACTGAGGCTAAATGTCAATGTGAACTTTTTTCCCTTTTTTTTTTTTTAGTAAAATAAAAGTTACCATACACTCTCACTTTGGGTCTCTGTGCTTAATTTCTTCACAATATCAATAAGAATGTCTTACTGAAAACAGTGGATAGATATTATAATTAATGATAATAATTCTTCATCGTGACAGTTTGTTTCAACATATTGTAAAGTAAAGCAGGTGACATACTTGTTTAAAGAACAGACAGTAATGCTGCACTGTATTATGTGCATTTATTATACTTCCTTTTAAGTCTTGGGGGGACTTGAAACATATTTTAGATGCAACTTCTATTTGTTTATATCAAATAAATCTCAAGCAGTTTAATCAGTTTATCCATTCCAGTCTTTTAGATATTCAGAGTTTTATTTCTTTGAATATTGCACCACCTGGTGCTCGGTTTTACAGAATGTTGGATGTGACCTGCAGTGATGGTAAATGTTGAAATCTGTACGTGCAGATTTAGGGTTCTGTGAACATTACCTCTATTCAAGTGAGATCTGAAAACTATTATAGGGATCATCATGAGAATCTGCAGCTAATTAACTCTCTGCTGCTAATGGTTGATTCTGAGGTCAAGAGAGGGCACTGTGGGTAGACATGATTGTAGTTCTTATTTTACACTTGTCGCTACAGTCACTACTTAATAATCACATAACTTCAGAAAGCAAAACACTACAACTACATACAAGCAGTCACCTGCTGCAAGTAATGTGCCTCATTGTGTTCATGTTATGGGAAAAACTACAATAAAGAGATTTGAACAGCTTTATTTTAAAGATATGAGGATGAGTAAAGACTAAATGAAGAATACTGAATAAATTACATTAGTTTATAATGTAACTAATGACCAGAATGTGGTAAAAAAACAAAACAAAGATAACTAATGATTTCCACTTTACTACAAAAGGAAAACAAAGATTTGAAGCACTTGATAAATAAAAAATATAAATTGATGTTGAAAATGTATTTTCAATTTGATTTAAAGAATCTTACAAATGTTTTAGAATGCCCATCTGTCACACGCACGCGCTTGCGTCACTAAGAGAGACGTCATGACGTCCTGGCAGAGGGTATAAAAGACCTGCAGACCAGTCTGACTTTCCTTTGAATCTGAACTTCTCAACTGACACAAGTTGACCTGTTGCAAACTAAACTGTGGAAAGCGAACTCTCTCTGGAAACAAGCGACTGGAAAACGCATCTTGTTTAAAAGGAAAAACTTCTGTGCTGTCACTCAACTATTGTGGAAAACTGAAGAGCTTGAAAATGGCCTTTAGTCTCCCACTGATCAGCGAGGAGCACCTGCTGATGGAGGTCGTCCAGGAGATGGACAACCACCGTGCAGGTAAAAAAAAACTGACATTTGGATTTTATCATTTGATTCATGACCAATTCAATGATTTCTGCACTTCAACAAATATTAAACCTTTAGAAGTAGAGAAATAAATGTAACTTTTTGAATTTTGAGGTGAACTCTTGACACTGACATTAGGCCTTTTGGAAAAAACACACTTTTATTGAAGTCAGACACTTATTCGACGATTCCTCCGTGTAAGATGATTATTTGATGGACAGAATGTCTCACATATCGCGGGAACTGTGTAGAGTTGACGAATAATTAATGTAGTGATTTGAAAAAACTGTTATTTTGGTTTGAGGGCATCAAATAACCCAAATTTGGCATTGACATTTTGGGAAAAAGATGGCGACTGGGCCAAATTTTATAAAATGCCAAAAATTAATTTTTCTTGTGACCATGGAGACGATGGAACTGTAAGTCAGAGCGTCAGGTGAAATCAGGATCCCTTCTTCTGTTTTGATCACTGAAACTTTACCTATTGTTACCGGAGCTGATACCGAAACAAACCAAAGTTTATCACATGAAATAAACTTACATTCACATACACCAACATGTCAGTGCTAATAACGATCAAAATACTTGAAGGTGAAAGACGTGTTTATCAACCTAATTCAACCTGAACTGTTGCGTTCAGTCATCACAGTTTGTACTTGATATGTTGGTATTTTAATAACATTAAAATATTCTTTGCTCGTTAGTTTGGTATTTTTATTGATGTTCATTTATTTTTATATTTTCTTATTTGGTAGACAAGACAGCGCTTTATTTTATGTGTATGCGCAGGTGCGCTTCCTGCGTGCAGGATGCCACCGTCTCCTAACCTTGCCAACACTTAAAGCTCACACACACACACGCTGAGATCACATAGTTACAAAAGTGTGGTAAATTAATTTATCCAGGTTATTCAAATCGCTGAGGGTTTTGTCCACAATTGAAATGTGATTCTTATTACTATTTCTCTCAGATTTAACTTATTTTTAAATACACCAGTAAAGAAGACCCTAACCCTTCAGTAATATGTATTTTATCAGTGTGAAAGGTGAGATGAGGTGAAATCCAATATTTTGTTTGTGTATCTCTCTTCCTCAGCTGTTGTGAACTACATTGTTGAACGTCCTGCAGAGGATGGCCTCCCCGAAGTCTTCAGGATTGGGGATGACGACGTTGGTGACCTCTCAATCTACATCTCTTCTGATGAACAGGAGGAAGCTGACGTTGAGATGGGAGGTGAAAGTGAGGACATTCCCCCGCCCTCTGACGCAGATGAAGAGAGCGATGAGGAGGAAGAAGAAACTGATGAGTCTGACACGGTCAGCGATGATTCTGGGTATGACACCATTTCTGAGTATGAAGAAGAGCTTGAAGTCGATGATGACGATGATGATGACATCGGACCTCGCTCCCCTCTTGTCCAGCAGTTCCCACCAGCGAACCTTTGGGAGGGTTGGCATCAAGGGTATCCTCGTGTTCCTTCTGGCACTCCTGCTGTCCATCCTGGTGGTGTTCCCACTCGGACACCTGATGCTGCTCCTGTTTGTGGTCCTGTTGCTATTCCTCAGCACCTGGTGGTTGGGCAACCACCTCTACCTGTTGAGCATCACACACTACTTGGGCAGCAAGAGGGACAACCTGAAGGTCACTATTCAGTGTCTCAGAGGTTGGGAGATGGTGTAGCATCAATCTTAGGCCTCAGCTCCTCCACAAAGAGGGACAGGGAGGAGAACCCCAGTGAGCAGGTAAGTGCTAAGAGACTGAGGTGTAAGTATGAGGAACGCCCCGAGGACTCTGCTCCCTCAACATCAGGACTGGGATTGTTCACCAACAGGAACAGGGAAGAGAGCTGCAGCGTCTCAGCTCCTTCAACTTCAGATGTTGTGTCCTTTCCTAACATCATGCACTGGCCAGGTTCTTTTGGATTCCCAGTGTGGACCGACGGCAACGACTCTGATTAGACAAATAAATGTTTGCATCTGGCAAATTCCTCAGGTGGCGATGTTGGCAGGAATTACTGCACTGCAAATGGTGGTACTTTGGATAATGTCTGTGAATCCTTGAGTGATGACTGTTGCATTTGGCAGGTTTGGTAAAGCTCCAGGTAGCCTTTGCGTCTGGCGGGGCTGTCAGAGCCTTAGGTAGCGTCTTGCACCAGGGCTTGTTTGTATCTGGAGGCTGGATTTATAATCTTGAGGGTTAGTTTTAGATTTAGGTAGCATCTTAGACCAAAGCTTTTTCATATCTGTCTTCGTTCTCCACTGCACTCTACAAAGATGGTCATACACGTGCACACATGATAGCAGCAGAATGGCCTAACACTGGTTTAACCACAGGAGGCAAGTATGAACATTAACATGTAAAGAAATTCTGATCTTTCATTTAAACTAAGCTGTGCATGTCTGTCCCACAGGTAAGTTAACAGTTAATGACCGTATTAATGGAAACATTTTAATTTTATCTTATTCACACTATCATACTTAATGTTTGCTTCATTAAGTGTAGATGTCAACATGACAAAAAGGTGAGTTAATGCTTAATAACTACAATAATAAAACTCATTAACATCTCATCAGCAATTCAAGTGTTTATTTGTAATAATTAATGTCACTCATCTCATTCACTCAGTCAGTAGAGACGACTGCTTCTTTCAGGATAAACGCTGTATCAACCTCCCACAAGAAGTGACGACATGGAAGACTGAGTCTCAACATCCAGGGTTTCCTTGACAACAGAGAAAAAAGATGGATGACCCCCAGACAAACTGGAGTGGTGGTTGCCTTTGTCACTCAGCTAAGTGAGTAATCTCCTCACTAAGACCATTACATTACATGACATTACCATTAATAATGCAGCATCCAAATGAATCATGACTTATTTCATCAGGCAGGACTCTACCTGTGTGTTTGATGTTCCTGGAACAACTGAGAGTGGACGTCAACCAACCATCGTCCTGGGAAGACCCAGCAGCAACAGAGACCACTGAACCACTCTGAGCACTCTATTTGTTTCCAGGCACCAAACACTGGCTAAAGACCAAGTGAGTTCCCCACCCCAGCCCCCAGCACCACCCTCTTCAGCCACCAGCTAGGAAGATGAGGACCATCCCGACCCCACCTGCACAGAGGAAGTTGTCATGTGCTTCCTCTGGGCTGGGAGGGTTGGGAGAGTCCTCGTATACACACACGATGCAGTCATCACCGGTTTGTTCAGAAATCACCACAATCAAGAAAGACAAAGGAAAAAAATGTAAAATGTGTGTTTTTAATTAAGAAAAGTATTTTTGAGTCTCTGGGTGTTTAAAATTTAATAAAGTATGTCACTGTTTATCTCCTGAATAGTAGAGTGAGTTTAATACTTTCAATATTTGTTTCTATTATTTTTCTTACATTATTCACAAATGTGACAGTCAGACATCTTACATCCTTGTGAAGAAAATACTTTGAATTTTTTTCATGTGTTATGATTTTTGTTTCACTAGAAGACCTTAATTTTATTTTAACCGTTGGATTTTGAATACTGTGGTGGTGGTAGTAGTATAGGTACTAAGTGAGTAATACAGTAACGAAGGTAAATATGGATATTAAATTTATTAAATTGAAATATAAAATTTCATACATTATACTGTGTATATAAACTATGAAAATGCTGTAATATTGATTAGAACATTAACTTATCCTGTTACCTACACATTTTTGTACTAGTTATTACTGTTAATAAACAGTATATGATCTCTGTGTTTCCATTGTTTGACTGGTTTGGATTTGAATTGAATAAAATCACATATAAAATGATTCTGTGTTCAGTGATAATGTAAAGCTTCTTAAACACTGAATCATGCAGGTGTGATAATATTTGTAGATGTCACATATGGTGACATGTTATGGTGAGTGAGTACACATGGTTTTTCTAGTCATTCAGAGATCATTGTATTTTTATTACTGTTTATTTTATTAGAGAAAGATCCACATGTTCACATTAGTTTAATTCAAATCTTAAAGGATATCTATAGGTACTACTAGTAAGTAGTACTAAGGTACTCAGCCCTGGGTATAATCTTCACTAAACAGAGAAAGTGCAGTAACAGCACTGACGTCCTGTAATAGAAGGTTATTTGAATATCAAACTTTTTTTTTTTTTTTTATAAGCCGCATCTACCACCCGAAAAAAATTTTGGCCACTAATACACATGACACTCAAGTCTCCTGAAATGTCCAATCTTTATTTTTTTAACTTAGCTTTAAGGAAGGCCTAAAGGATTCTTATTTTTCATCTTTGAGTCTCTTACAGATTCTGTAGCAGTAAAAAATCCAATCAAACATTTTAGCACAGTTTAACTTTCATCTTCAATATTTCTGAGCAATAAGCAGTTCTGGAAAAACCTTTAACAAATAAGCAATTTGTGGCAGCCTGAACCGTTAAAGCTATTAAATGATTGTTTGCTTACTTTGAAAATCACATGGCAAATGATTTGTGACTTTGTTTGGGTTGTGCTCAGATATTGTCATATTTTAAGACGATATCTGCTCAAAATACATGTATAAGACATTGGATTTCAGTTAAAAGCTAAAGATGCAAAAGATAACACTGAACCCTGTGTGTCAAATATGTAGGACAAAGTTCTCCACACAAGAAATTAATACATGATCAGAATAGAGACACTGTATTTACATATATTACACTGATTCAATCTACAACCAACCATGTACTTAAAAAGCCATCAACAATTTTGTGGTGATAGTAAATTTTCAAGAAAAGTCCTGAACTCCAAAATTAACAAAAACAGTTTAATATAAATAATCCTGACACATACCAGTGTTCTACAACAAGAACAGAGGATGTCTGAGTCTGATCTGAGGTGCTCGTGACTCTGAGTTTCCATCTTATTAGTGATTTTCCACATAAACTCAAAATGTCCACAAGATAAAAGTAATCAAATACAGGAGGGAAATAAAGTCTTTTTTTTTTAGCCCACTGTGTTGTCACTTAACAAAACTGAACAGGAACCTGTCGCTTTCACCCAATACATCAGTTTTGGGTTTGCAGCAGTCCTCCATGAGCAGGTGTAGATTCACACGGTTGGATTTCTCACAGTACGAGTCTTCCCTGGCTCTTTCACGTGTGCGGTAATTTAGTTCTTATCCTTAGAGCCACCCTTCAGTGGTTCACCGCAAATAATATTCAATGGCTGCAGAGAATGCAGCAAAGCCTCCACATCCCAGGACCCCAGCCTTCAGACCAGCTATTAAACAGAGACAGAATACATCAAAAACAAAGAACTTTTAATTTAAAACATCTCAGGAAACACGTTAGGCTACATACCACGAAATCCAATGGCTCCTCCAGTTACACAGCCGCTGTACACCGCGTTCTTCCAGTCAGATACGCCTCTGTGCTGCAAAGCAAACGTGAACAGGGAAGAAAAGTGAACAGGGCTGTGTGTGTGTGTGTGTGAGGGCTGAACAGAACAAAAAAGTCAGAGGATTTACAGTTAGCATATTGCTATATCTGGGCTGCAGTAATTTGGAATATTATTTTGGAAGCTACGTTGATGTTTGCCTGCATCATTTAATAAAATTATTAATACGTTCACTTGTACAGCAGAGGGCACTATTACACCACTCTGATGAAATTTTAAAAAGCAGGACAGAACTACTAAGATTCCCATCTCAGACATTCAGCATGAGATACTGAATAACAACATACAACAACAACATGGCAATTTCTATTTCCCCAAATACTCAGTTTAGCATTTCTGTCAAAATGTCATCAGATATCTGCTGCAGCAATACATGCCTCACTACATCACTCCTGTGCAGTTTTACAAAAGTGAGCATAAAACTATTCTCGAGAGATGAGAGAGTAATTCGTATAACAAACACTGTGTTTTACTCATGCTTTTGCTCCTTTGTGCAGGACAGTTTTTTTGACTTTACATAACTGTAGTTAATAAACTGCTGAAATAATAATTCAATGTTATTTTATTTACGTCTCATTATGGGGACATGTTGTCACACAATCATGCTGTTTTGTTTGTGTGGTTATATTGAGCATCAGTGTGTCTCCTTGACACCTAATGAAGAGAAGTGGTGAGACCTACTGATTCAATGATGCATTCTGTACAGGAAAACATGGCGCCCACTATGGCAAAGTTCTTGGCGTAGGACATGCCCCTCTGTCCCATGTCTCTCAGGACTTCTCGCGCTGTTGGTGTTTTCAGAGGGTCTTTGGGGTCGAAGCCAACGTTAGTGTCAATGCCGGCTGTGAAAACACCAAATGCTCCTCCGAGGACGAACCCTGTAGAAAGCATAAACACCAACATGAGTGTCTAAACAATAAAATAAAAAAAAGAAGATTTACAGACACGAGTAATAAAAGATGCATTTGTTGTTATATTTTAAATGTATAAATCATTTTGTTATCAATAAAACTCTTTTAATTACAAAATATAGCTCAAGATGCCATCTTCAGATGTCTTCCTTTTTCTGAATAACAGTCCAGAAACTTCAGAAAATCTGTTTATTATCACATAAGACAAAGACAAGTAACAAATCCTCATAACGTTTGAACTGCATGTTGAACAATGACACATATATAAAATGTAAGAAAAGAAAGAAGATCCATTTTTGTCAATCAATTAAGCATTCCAAGTACACATGACACATACACAACCTCAGACAATATTACACACATACACACACACAGTATACTGTACAGTGGAGCTTGGGACACCAGACAACTTTGCAGTGAAAATTCGTTAGACGATTTGGTTTAATAATGATAGTGTCACTGTTTACCTCCCACGCAAGCCAAAGCAGACTTGAAGGCGCAGCTCTCCATGCCCCTCTCGATCATCTTCTGCTCGTCGCTTTTAGGAGGCACCGGCAGTCCTCCCATAACGGCGGGGTTTAGTTCCTTTATGGGCCTTTTGTCCCCGATAAGATGGTCCAGAATCATACTATACTGAATCGTTGTGTTGTCCATACTCGGTCCAGCCGAAACTGGACCTTTGGAGTCGGGGACAGCAGCATTTCCAGCATCCGTGGGGGCAGCCATGTTTCTCCGTGACTTTGCTTCAGGTAAACGCAGTAAAAACTAGCGGCTGCAGATTCGTCACAGCGGAAATAATGCGCAAATAAACCATATCAAATAAAGCACATCTAGTTAAATTGTTAAATTAGTGAACAGAACATGGTGAAAAAATGTATATTTAAAATGTGTTAAAGTAATACTTTAAACATCTAATCATAACGTCATAAAAAGGTGCTTAAATTCGCCTGAGTACTTTCGACACAAATTCAACCTGCTAGTGTGTCTGCAGCAGCCCTGCAGCAAACCCTAGCTTCGTGGAGGTTATTCAGTGAGCATGTACTTGCCTAAAAGGGCTCCACTACCAGTAGAAATACCACGTCAATTTTTTTTACTCAAGTTGAAGTGATAAGTATATGATCTAAAATGCACTTAAAGTACTTAAAAGTACAATATTTCCCTCTAGTGGAGAGAAAGCTAAGTTACAATAAAGAATATATCCCTCAAAATTGTACTTAAGTGCTTACATTATTTGACCTCTGTTTTTTAAATTGTTATTGTAATTTCTGAGGCTGTAGCTTACATGTTTTGAGTTGTATAGCATTATACATTTAATAACAATCATAGACTAATAGGCTATTATGGATAATTTAAAATATTATATCTAAAATACATCTCAGTCTTGCAATAAATCATGATTTTATGCAGTTGTAATACAAATTACAACATTACAGGGCGGAAATCGTGTGAGTACGGCGATTCGTTCCCCTTCTCAACAGAAAGACTACATTACCCAGAAACCTCCCCGAGCACTGCGCCAAACTCGCTTCACGCGCTCCACCTACCGGCTCGAGCGCAGGCCGGTGGTGGTGACCCTGTAATGAGTCGCGTGCGTGTGGCGGAGCAGCAGCATCCTGGTCAAACAACAGCAGCACCGCCGCAATACTGAACAGGTGAGAGGAACCTAACAACGTTATCTTTATCTTTGTCTTACATCATTTCTAATTATTTTTAATTCATTTGTGGGATTAAAATGAGAAAACTTTGCCGTTAACGCTTTTCTGTTGTCGGTAAAGAAAGGTGTAACAGAGAGTCGCTCGGGATTTCTTGTTTGCTCTAAGTGCCAACAACGCCAGCCTGACAGGGCACCCTGCTTTACACGTATCTGCTCCTTTAATTTAATGACTAACATATCGTTATGTCCTGCCGAAGCAGACGTGTCTTTCCTCAAACGTTAACGTCATACAAATGGCCAAAGGACATGTTGTTTTCACGCTGATGGACGTGTCACAATATGACTATAACGTTATATAGTGACAGCAGAAAGTCGAATATCACAGACTTGTATATCGATGTTGTTTTCTATTTTCCATTAAACGTGGCTTCGGATATTCATCTTTAATGTCTCTGTTACTTGCTAACGTTGCACCATACGGAGTCGTGAGTTCAACAGGGTTTTTGCTTTATCAGTCCTCCCAACCTGTCATATAAACACCACTTTTATTAGCTTAAATGGGTCTCACCAATTAGCTAAATCGGTTTCACAGGTCAGTGAAAATACTGCAGCTTAAATTCAGTAAAGCTACTGAGGAAATGGAAAACACTGAACAAAAAAAACAGAATTTAAATTCTTCATATTATTTGGAATTTTTATTTGCAGTGTTGACTGTAAATTGTATGTAAATCCTATTTCCCATCATGTAGGTCTGATTGCTTCTTCAAACCCTTCTCTGAAGTAATAAATATGTGACCTTTATTTATTTTTTATTTTGTTGGCCTGGAACCTGTCGTAAACATTTAGAAATATTAGAATATTTTTAAACTTCTAACAATTAGATGTAAAGTCCCCCTAAAGGATCTCAATGGAATCTATAGCTCTCCACTTAAAACACATATATATATATAATCATCACATCTGTATGTGGAGTAGCTCTGTGGTGTCTAGCACCTGCTTCTCTTCTCATTCTTTCCTCCTTGACAGAAAACTGGGAATGCACTGCCAGATCAGGTTATAAATCAATTTACCAAGTTAGCTGTAGCTGCTGTTTAGGTCTTCCTGACTTTTCAGGAGTTTCAAATTTTGCTGCCAATGGCGAGTTGAATTTGGAACCACTTCAGTAAGCTTCAAGAGGTTTTCCTTCACACGATCAGCCAGACATTTGTTCCTCATTAGATGGGTGCCATGTGAAGCAGTCAAACAAGGCTTTGTTGTGTTTAGTGTAGTTATCTGTGAAGGTTTATTGTTTGTCTTTAGTAGGTTCGTAAATGCTTCATTATGGCAGACTATCCTGACTAAGCTACTGTGTGTAATTCTGTTCTTGCCACGCAGCATTTTCTTTACTGCATTACCTAAGTGTTTCAGAAACATCAAATCACTGTCTAAAATAGTGATGCTTGAATAGTATGTTTTTTACTATTTTAATCATGGCTTGTTGTACAGTAATGGCAAAAAGGAAAGTGAAGTTGTGATACATCTTTCTTGCTTTCGTTGTAGTTTTGTATTTATACAAGAGTCCAGCCTTGAAGCGGTACATGCACGGGTCCTTTGAGAGAAACCAAATGGGAAACAAATGACAGCTTTCACTTTCTTCTAAGCTTTTTGATTGTGCCAAGGGGAACGCAAGTTCAAATATTAGCAGTGCACCAGTCATTTATGATGCAGTCAATGTGGATGCTGTTTGTAGGTAATTACAGCCTTTGTTTTTTTCATGGTTAACCATCCAAGAAGGGGGAATGGTTGGAAATCCATCTGTGTCCTTTGGGCCATGTTCAGGACAGAGTTGGACACAAAGTTCTATGGCAGGCCAGTCTTGTATCAGTGCATTGTCAGTCACACCCAGTTTGACATTATATGAAGAGGTGCCTGACTCTGTGTTAATGATTTTTATTATAAGAGTGTTTGGAGCCATGAGAACTATGTGAAGACACCTGACAAGAACTAGTAGCACAACCAAATCTGATGTTTGTGTTTGTCATTAATAGGGGTATCTTACCTCAAATTATACGGTATACGTTCTTGTAGTACCTGAAATACTGTATCTCCCTCGTTTGCCTGTACAGTAGCTGCTCTCTATTTCTAGTCAACTCATTATCCAGGCAGTTCTTGTCATTGGCTGTTATTTATGGCCGGGGGTTATATGGTGAGCAACCATGTCCAGTTACATAGTGGGGGTATGTTCTACAGTAGGGTAAAATTAGTGAGCTCCTTGACCATTCTGCTCCATTGGGATGAATTTAAATGCTTTGAATGTGTGACTTTCTAAAGGGAATAGAAAGACTCCTCTCAGCATTGTCCCGCACACAGGGATATGTCCTACCAGAGCTGGTGTCCTGGATTCCCTTTTGTAAACTAAATGCTAAGGGACAGTGAGTAGCACTGGTCCTTCATCTGAGTCAGGGTGGGGGTCAGGTAACAACATTTGGAGTGACCTTGACCTACTGTGGGAACATGATGCAGTCCTCGTGCTAAGATGTTTAATCTATTCAATAGGTATTCTGTAAGGGGACTAATACCACCATAATATAATGAGTTGTAGACTCTGTTTAACTGGTAAGAAATCAAAGAAATCTATCTGCATCTCACACGTTGTCTCTAAACTAACTCAAAACCAGACACATTTCCCATGTCAGAAAAGGGCTGTTTTAGAAGCCTGTGCTGACCAACAAGTGCACAAACTGTGAAGGGTTATGAGGGAATCAACCTGGCAACAATATCCCTGGCATAGGTTATCAGGTGACGTTCAAATGACACGTGACAGTCGAATGCAGTGTGTTGCCTATGATGCACATTGTATGTAAATGTAAATATACGGAAGATCTTGTGGATATATTCAAAGTAAGCTGTGCATACTTACTTTAGACGACATGTCAATGCTGTATGCCCAGCCTGGCTTGTTGTACATGTCGTACGTAGAGAGGGATTGACTGTGTTGTTCATGAATCCTTAGCAGCAGGACTATTCACGGGGACTCAACACCGTAGCGTGACCAGCAGCCACAGCAAAAGGTCTTCGTGCATATATGTAGCATTACTTCTGGTTTTGAGGTCTGAGGTCCGTTTGCCAGAACCCATCTGTCTGTCTATGTAACCGTAATTTATTTTTGTGAATGTAAAGCCTATTGTTTGTTACAGAAGAGCTTTTACACTGAGGATATTAGAAAAATACAAATATGGTCACAAACTGGTCTCACGTCCTGTTGTCACTAGTCTCTTTCCTACTCACACTTTTCACACACATTCGGGGAAAGCAGTCTCTGGGATCTGAGAAGAAAGAGTTGTTATCTATCCTCAAGAGGCGAGGTCTGGTCTGCGTACAGTTGGAGTGGCACGTCCTTTACTGCAGCGGAGGAGGCTTTAATTGTGGAGATAAGAAGCGATGGAGCGATTGGAGTAGGAATAAGAATTTGTGGCATTTGGTCAGTTAAATAAATAGAAACACCCCTATTTCTGACAAAATATGAGGCTGCTCGGTATGCTGCCAGTAGGTTGCAACTAATTTTATATGACATTTTAACTCAATACTTTTTCTTTGCAAAGGCACAGATGGCTGACTGCCTTTCCTCTTTTTTTTCTTCCTAAAGTGTCATCTTCCAAAAAGGCAGTTGGAGAAAGATGCCTTGCACTGGCACAGCAGTGTTTTCTGTGTATACATAAGCTGTAAAGGAAGGTAGCTCCAAGCATCTTTTTCTAGTTCAGGAACATCCAGGAAACGGGCTGCATAGTTGACAAGCATCACAGTCGAACTCACTGGCTCCAAGGAATGCTGCTGTTTCTATAAATGGGTCACCTGAGCCACATAGTAAAGTAGAGATATTTTCTTTATACATGAATATTAGACTTCTTTTTGCCTACACCTGAGAGGAAGAATATCTTGCAGAAGTGTCACGTGGAAGTCAAGAACATTAAAACAGATGATGAGATATTACACAGTGTTCCCATCCAGGTAATCAGGACAAACTAGTTTACATGTGATGTTTATATGTGTGTGGGGTGTGTAATTCAAATGTTTGCTCAGTAGCTGAAAGATGTCTGACCCATTGTGATGTATTTAGTGTCTTCATACAGGTCATACTGAACACACCCACAGTGCTCAAATAGCTCAGGCCACAAGTCTGTCTGCTGTATGGCTGGACATTTAGTCATTGGCGACTATATTATGATGTTCCATTGTGGAAAAAACGCAGAGCTCTGGTTAGTGGTTGTGTTATTATTCCCTCACAGTTCTCATGGATGCTATGCTAGTGTTTCTATGGAATCCACCCACTCACTGTACATGTAGCCAGCCAGGGAGACAGGAAAGCAGCTCAAGTTTATGCAACGTGGCCCTGTCTGACTGTTTATTTGACAAGAACTTTGACACCCTCGAGGGAGCCCTGCTCTGAGAAAGATAAAACAGAAGATGAAGCAGATGAAATATGCATGAAGACTACATCTATCTTAGCTCCTACTACTGCATGCCTGGTGAATCTGGAGAGCGTTTTTTGGTGAGATAATGAATGGCTGCCACAGCTGTAAGGTGGTGTTAGTAGGTACCATTGTTTGAGTGGGGTCAAACAGATCAGGAAGTTTGTCTTTATAATCACAGTTTTATGAATTTGTTTATACACTAATAGTTGATATCACCTACAGCAGAATGAATTTGTGAGTGCTTATGTTAAGAGGAGTGCTAATGTGGAGTGTAGTTTTAGAATCCAGAGTTCAGTTGTTCAGTGGTCTGCAAATTAGGGATTTGGGCATAAATAAAAAAAATTTAATTTAAGAACTCATTACTATGAAAGAAATTGAAGGAGTTGTGAATTTTGCTGTATCTTCAAATTGTTCAGGTATGAAAATGGGGAATTTAATTTCCTAGCCCCTCCTCTTAGATATGATCTGTCATAATTAATGATCCAGGCTCCCTTATTCAGCACTTATTATTAAGTTTGGGAGTACCTGCTGTGTTTCCACGGTCCAGCCAAACACCCTATTGATTTATGTCCAGATCGAAGGATATCATCAACTCAGCACTTCTCATTTCTCCTTGTACTAAAATGTGCTGATTTAAGCAGCAACTCTCATTTTTAGGCTATTTCATATTCAGACTCTGTGTGTTTTGATTGAAAAATTTCTCACATTCACAGTACATACTGTACCACTTTTGAACTATTACATCCCAGCTGTTTAGTTTCTCCATTTCCAGGAGTGCAGTTTGAATTATTAAAGGTCTGTTGATATATATACAACAGTTGTTATTCTAGTGTGTTTGGTATTTTGGCTCTGTTCACCTCCAACTCTCACTTATTGCTCCTCACTGCAGAAAATGTCACACATTCACAGTTTTTTTTGTTTGAAATTAGGCTGTAACTTCCCAGATCAAGCTTTTGTGAGAGAGGCTTGCCACTTGTTGTGTACTAGTTTCAGATTCCTCCAGACTGAAGGGGGAACCTAGAGGGAGACCGTAGACCGTCTCACAGCATGGGATACAGACTTATCCCACACTCTTCCTGTTTCACTTCAGCTGAGTTAATGAGTTTGCACACGCCGCTTCCTTACACCCAGGTGCAGTACAGATGCTTCTGAACTGCTAACGTGGTGAGACACAATCACTACATTATGTATGTAAGCACATATTTGCCTTTGACACATATCGCCTACTGCAATATTATTGTCTGAAGCAATAGACTAAAGTTAAAGTTAAATGAATCTTAATTAAACATAAACAAAAGTAATCTGTTCAGCTGTTAATGGTAATGTGAGCTCAGTAACAGCAGTAGCAGCATATCAATATTACACCAGCAGGAAGATAATCTCTGCATACATTGAAAAGGAGCTTATTTTCACTTCACTGTAGTTATATAACATTTGAGTCAAAATTACACTAAGATGAGCTGTTGTGCTGATTATTAAACTAATAAATTGTGCATTTCATATCAGTCCCACTTTTAATGATCCCTGTTGCTTATATCATTAATGCCCTTGTTAAATAAGTATTATTATCGTTCATATTTAATTGCATGTTCATTTTTATGAGGGCAAGTACGTAGTACAGATGACTGCACATAGTGTAGGTTAAAGTCAAACAAAAATGTTCTATGCAAATACACTGTGTAATGAATCGCCATCGTTACACATTTTACATTTGTTTTCACATCCCTTGTGACCATGTTGTGTCTGTCTGTGTCTGTGTCTGACTCAGTGCTCTTTCCTGTGGACAGAAGGAGAAAAAAGCAAGAGAACACGAAGCAGTCAGCTCTCAGGATCTTCAACGTGGCTGCTGATGATTTTGTTCGAGAAGTGTGGCATTCAGTGATCTGCCCAATCAGACCCCTTACATCACACAATGACAGGAATCCCCTAAGAGTCATTATTATTTATTAATGCTTTGTCTGCTGTTTCCTGTTTCCTAATTCACCCTTTCTGTAAATGTTCACTCTTAATGCAGAAGGTCTTGGCAGTATGGAGGCTCATTCCTCACACATACGTTTGTTATTTTTACATTTACTTAGAAATGGTGAGTATACTGGTAATTACTGGTCTCTCATTGTGGAGCTTGTGAGTAAGTGAGGTGCAGAAGAAGTGATTGTAGAGGTCCCTCGCTTTTCCTCCAAGTGCATGTTCTATGTTGTGACACTTTAGACTGTGTTATTGTTGTCTTAACTACAGCCACTTGCCTGTGGAAAAGTGATACTTTTTGCTCCACTGGACACACCTTTCCTGTGAAAAAAAATTATATTCTGAGCTGTTTCTCAACTCTTTGCAGTGACCGTTAAAAAATCAGTTTGTGGTGGTGCAAGGGTGTGGTCAGACAAAGTTCCTCAAGTTTACCACAAACTGAAGCTTGTTTCATTGCAATCCAGAGTGCTATACGCTCTCTACCCACATGTTCTACGACCTTGGCATGCCACACGTTGTGGGATCCAAATTAGACCAATATGGTAGAGCAAAAAATGCAGACCACTCCACAAATGATCCACCCTTGCATTAAAAAGTGTGTCTGAGACAAAGACTGACTTTGTCAGTGTTTGTGGTTGCTGTTTAGGCCCAAACAGCCTACAGATTGAAATTAAGAACTCCTTACAATGTCATATATAAATCTTTATTTTTTAATATTTACTTCAATTTTAGACATTGTACACAGCCATTTTGGAGTTTTCACACAAGTACTTGCACTTAAAGAGCTATGATTTTTTATTTTGGATATCAGTGGAATAGTTGTGACAATGCTTGTAGTTTATTGGCCACGCACAAGTGATCACGTGTGACCATGAATCAAAATTCAAGTTACTGTCCTGTGAATAAAGTGCAAGGATTTGCCTTTCAAACAATAACAGTTTATGCTGGTGGTGCATGGCCCAGTAGTCTTAATGCCACATGTTGGAAATTTGTTCCTTCTCCTCCTCCTAGTCCATTCTTCCTCTCTTGCTGTCTGGTCTTCACAAGTAAAGAAAAGTCTGGAAAAAATATGCCCATGGCTGAGATTCTGTTGCTCTGTTTGTCTTTGTATGAGAGTGAAAGAGGCAACAGCACACAAAGCACAGCTGTTGGCAGCCTGCAGTACTTCCTCATCCTGAGTGCTGTACAGACTCAGACAGCCTTTGCTCCTGACCCTTCATTTTCGCCGTCAGACTCCCTCAGTAGAATTCAGCAAAGCACAAATATTTTGGTCAGTTGTGCTTCAGGGCACTCAAGCAGAGGGCAAGCTCTAGGACAGCTTCCAGTAACAAACACGTGAGTGAACTGCACCATTGCTGTTGTTTCTATTCTTTAGCATTTTCTGTATGACATCTGCCATCAAGCTGTTTGCCATTACTCAAGTGTCATTACTTAAGTTGCAGCAACAAACCAAACAAAGTTTGTTGTCATATCTTCAGTGTTTGTTTTACAGTTTTAAAGTAATAATGGAGTTAATTGTGATTTTAAGATGTGATTGCCAAGTGATGGATTGGAATACTATAGTTTGAAACAGGAAAAACTGAAGTAATTTTATAATGAATTAGGAAGAAAGTGACTAAGAACATCTGCTGCTGATATTTTTGCCAGGTTTCTCACATTCCTGTCAACCACTAAAAGAACATTTCAGACCACATTTCAGTGGGAAATGTGGCCTGGGCTTAACTTTGCAACCTGTTGCAAGTACTGTGAAGGAGTAGTATTTACATAAGGTTTTATGAGAGTGGCTAACCAGTTGGGACTATAATTAGCCTTAAGCTTACTGTATGCTTGTATTAAGGTTTATGCTAGCCTAAAACTCCACCTGCTAACCACTGAGCCAAACAGGAAACATTCATGAAAGGATGTGATGACACACTGTTACATTTAGCCGAGTATCTTATATCTGTGTAGCTACTGCAGTTGCGTATTAATAGACTCACTACCATTGCCGTCTTTGTTGGTTTGTTTTAAGTTGTCTAAATATGTGATACAGCATTCACTTTGCTGCTCATGCTGTACTGGTAAAAAATACCTTAATGCTTGGTGTTATTCTTTGTGGATATAATAACATTTTTTTGGTTATAGCAGACCACTTACATGTGAATTCACTTTGCTCAGTTAAGCACCACCACAAGAAGGCAGCAGGTTTTAGAGCCACTTCAGAACTTGCCTCTGATCTATTTTTCTCTTTCACCTCTGTGTTGGGCCAGTGACTGGACATTATGATGGGAGGTTGCATAACACTCCCATCTTCTCTTTATTCTGTGTAAACATAGCTGTATGCATATGACCCGTCCATATGGCACTGTACCAGAACAACCTGCTTTTAAGGTCAGCAAATGGTCATGACTTGTTGGCTTGGCTTTCTCTCCATAATCTGAGGTAATTTGTGGTTGTGGGAAGCTGAACTAGCTAAACTATGTAGTTTTGCAGTAAATGTGTACATTAACTATACATTAACATATAACTATAAACAAAATACAAGCAAGGTATATTTTCAGTAACTGTTATGTAGTACTAGTGGGTTTATACAGAGTTTGTCTCAACATGTGTCCTATTTTTGTTGAGCAGGGCCAATTTTTAGTAAAGGGGGAAAATTCATATAAATTATAATATGTACTATATCATTTCCTAGTGTATGTAATGGATCAAGTACTGCTAAATAAGGGGTAGTATAAGAGAGGTGTGTTGTAATGCATTGTCTGACATGTCATATACTGTATGTTGACCTATTGTATAGCTTGTCCTGATCTGGTTTTGTGAGATTTCTACAGTATGTATCAGAGCTGATCTTGGTTATGTGATGAAAGCCCATTGTGTTGTCTCTCAGGGTTGTGTCAGATCAGCCAGTGTGCAAGAAATTGTTTCATCCAGGCCCAAACTGATAACTGCTGTCTGTTAGTCTTGACTGGTCGTGCTTTCCCCTTATCTCATTTCAGTAGTCCAGCCTAACAGCAACCGTCAGAAATTCTCTGAGAAACTCCTCCGCCATTCTGTCCCATATTCAGCCTTTAGATTTGTCTTTTGGAAGCAATATAATTAAGGCAGATGACAACCTATTACTTATGGCTATGGTCACTACAAATTATGTTTGGTTTTCTAATTTGGTATCTTTTAAAGTAAATTCCATTTTTATCTTTTTTACCAGCCTTGTTTAAGCCACAATGCCATCATTCTACATGCTTTGTAGTGTAATAAAAGTAAGCACATGTTTGACGTCTTTGTCAGCAGAGTTGCTTTTACAGTGAGATACCAAAATCAGTCTCTGACTTAATTCCTGCCTAGTTCAAGTTTAACATACAACCCTGCTGTGTGTCTCAAAGACATTTGGGTTTTGTAACTAGGTCATTGCAAAGTAAGTGGGACACAGTTCTGGCTCCTGAGGATCATATCTCTGCAGAGGAACGTGGAGAGATCATACGTGCAGAACTGAGAACTGCAGTGGTCCAAAGAAACTGAAAACAAAGTTGATTAGACATTAGTACACTGTTTGCATTTAATAGGTTTCTTGTTTTACATATCACTCACATTTCTTCCACAACATGTTTGGTTGATGCTTAGTTCCCTTCTATTTCAAAAATGAAAATAATATAATCTCAAAGGGAACATCCTCTATTTTGCCTCAGTTCTTCATTTAGCCTACGCAGAGATCAGAGCGTGTGGATAAGGCAGTCAGACATGTGCTTGGCTCCCTGTGTATGGTTCCATAGCCATGTAAACTGATCTGAGGGGAAGCGAGCCATCACAGTTGAGGTGTTAGACTACCAGGCCAGGCAGCAGTTAGTCACAGGATCTTGCCTAGAGAGTCTTATGATCACAAGATGGGCCAGCAGGAAGACGCACCCCATCATACAGGCAAAATAACAAAGTACACCAAGATGAGAGTACAGTGTGTTCTTAATCATGTAAGTCCTTAAGCACCCACAAACATTCACTAATAAAATAGCACTGTAAAGTGCACCAACTTTGTGTCCTCGGTTGTGAACATTTTACTCATGCATATCCCCTGTATTTCTTAGGGTTGGTTTTTCTGACCAAAACATCAAATTATGTTAACCATGATATTTGTAGGACTGTCATGCTACACGTGCATCATTTTAGTCACTCCAGCAATAGAAATGAGTATAAATAGTTTAGAGAAGAGCGAAAGAGTTGTCCTCCTTGGCAGCCCTGTTCTGGGTTGACTTGTTTATGCGCTTGACTAGACTAGAGGGTATCTGTCTGTCAGAGGCAGAAGATCAGATTACTCCAGTCATTATCAATGAGTCAGCCAGTTCTCTGGGAGCTACAGAGTGCTTTCTAAGTGCACCCTCTCCTTGGTTAATTGCACTCCAACCTCCTTCCATTTCCTTCAGCTGCTCTTTGTCCAGATGACAATATTTCCATCTGGACATCGAATTTAACAGCCTCTGTGACTGCATCCTGTTGGAGGTGGAAATATAAGGCCATTACTGTGCTGCTTTTAACAATATTGCATACAGAAATATGAAAGTTGTGACTGTGGCTGTCTATATTCTTCCTGTTAGATGTGTGGCTATAGTGCTTTGTGTTGGTCAGTTCTGCTCTTTTGAACACATCAGACAAGTGTTTGTTCTCTGTCCTCTCTTTAACAGGAAGTAGTTCAATGGGGTTGCTACTGGAATAACATTAGCTGCTCCCAGATGCAATTATTGGCTTGTGTATTTTGAAACAGCCACAAATGCTACCTGAAGCGGTCAAAACAGTATAGTGTTCTTATTTATACAAAGCAAAATTACTGCCTGTTCTGTGCTCCCCTTGTAGATTTACACTGTCACACAAAGGAGAGAGGCAGAAACATTTGTTTTAATGTAATTATAGTTTGGAAATTATTGATTGATTAAATCAGCAAGTTACAGGTAGTTAACACTTAAAATGAAGTTGTTTATAAAGATTAAAGTTTTTCTGGGCCATCACTTTTGGTTATCTTGTTCTCAGACATGTTTTTCTTTTCTTTTTTCCAAACTGCTTTTCTATTTCGTGGAAAATCATGGGTTCATATTTGAGCAGTATTTATTCGTACGTTTGGGGCATATGCAGTGGGGCGTTGTGGTTAAATGAGACAGTGTTGACTATTGGTGTTAGAAGAGTCTAGAGTCTCTCTGCTCTGCTGCACTGTAGTGAATGCAAAGGTTAAATTTTTCTTAAGAGGCATCATACAAAAATTTGTCATTCTTTTCTCCTCTGAACTTCTCATTTTCAGGTGTGGTTTGCTGGCTTGTGGTTTGCAGCCATGATGAAAGCGGGCGCCACCAAGGTGGGGCTGCCCAAGCCGGGACTCCAGAAGCACACCTCCTTGGCCTCCTCTTCCACCTCCACCTCCACCACCACCTCAGTCTTGAAGTCCTCCAGATCCTCCAACATGCTGGTCTCAGACCAACGCCTCAGCAGGGTCAGTGCAATCTACCACTAACTAACATGGTGACAAATTTACATGAGGTGATGTCACTGTAATTTCATTGACATGACTTAGAGAGAACAGTATTGTAACAATATTAAAATATAAAATAATAATAATAACATTAGTATCATTATTATTATTATGGGCCTATATTGTTGGTATTAACATCAGATGTGTTTCTAGCTGAAAAGAGCCAGCAGTGATGATGCCTTGACAAAACCTGCTCTGGGAGCCTCTGGCTCACGAATGAAGAAGACTGTGACCACCGGAGCCATTTCAGACCTTCCTGAGGCCAGACCTCGCAGCCTGTCTGGTAGGGGACTACAGTTCTTGTAACATACACTAGGGGTCCAGGGCTTTTTGCGGCCATTTTTGGAAACATTGCAACAAAATTTTAAAACTAGGTGCACCAAATGTGACTATTTGCTTTTGTTTAAATCCTCATAAATCCTGTGAAACACTAGAAGGGAGCGAGCAAGCATTGAGCGTTGTTCCCTCTGCAAGCAGTGAAGACTGATAGATTGAAGATATTATGTATACTTTTATGATTGTATTATTTGGTGCTTATGTTTAAAAGAAGAAGTATTTAGCTTAATGTGTATTTATTACCATTTATTAGCACATTCCAAAAAATATTAATGTTTTTCACTGTCTGTTGATTTGAGTGGTACGACTAAATTTGGTGGTGGTCCTCTGAACATTTTCAGTAAGGTGCACAAGTGCTGGTATTTAAAAGAGTTAGTCTGGAGTCATGTGGTCAGAAGGTTTTAGAACACCTCAATTTTTTCCAGTTTTGTACACAGTTGCAGTGTACTGAAATTAAAGCAACAAAAAGAAATTATAGAATTGTTCTGTTAACACAATTTAATCACAATTTTTGACTCATCAAAGTAGCCACCTTTTGCAGATATAACAGCTGAACACATTCCTGATAGAAGGTATAGTAACACATATAGTCTTTTGTAGCAGTGCTTTCACACAGACAGATGACTTGGAAGTAATCAACACTGTAGCTGTTGTTTACACCAACTTTCAAGTGTAATTTCGTTTAATTTAGTTCAATTGCTGCATGAAAGCTGTAAGTTGTTAACCCATTACTTGTTTCCTGAAAAAGGCCTATTTTTGACATTTACATTATTTTTCAGTCTTTGTTAACCTGAAGTTTTGTTTCTTGAACCTGTGCCAGTTTATTGCTCACATTTGATCAATTTCAGGTCATTCACTGGACTGAACTGCTTAAATTTCAACAACACTGGAAAAATGAGGGTGTAAAAACTTTGACCAATAGTGTATTTTCACATAACTAGTTTCAAAAAAAAGTGGAAGAGCTATCCACATAGTTGTCCATATCTTATGTCAGAATTTAAAAATCATTGTAAACACTTAGAAGAGAGTGCAACTCTCCACTGGCCACCACTAGAGGGCCACAGTACATCACTAAAGCTGCGTGTCACAGCTGCCAGGTGCTGGTGGTAACTAGCAGCTTGAGAGATGTTTTTTCTTTTCTCTGTTTCTTGTCTCTTTCTCTTGTTTGATTGGTGGTTTCATTGGTGGGTGCAGGTGGCTGAGGACTAAGGTTCTCTGGGGTTTGGTCCAAAACTGAAACACTGGATTCATTCATAGTCTGCTCCTCAGACAACATTTGCTTAGCTATTTGAACAGCAGGATATGTTTTGGATGACAAATGAGGGAAAATGAGCGTTTATTTTTTATCCAAGCGCAAGAAAGGGGAATAATGATGTTGCTGGAGTTGTTTGATGTAGTTTGATGTTATTTTGCTTTAGTGTGTGACGAATGTTTGTGTGTATGTACAATAATTGATAATGTGTATGTATTGTTTTAGTTTACAGTACTCTATTATGGTATTTGTGTGTTAAGTCTTCAGACACAGAGAAACACCCCAAAGCTTCTGTGACCCTATGTTCTGTTATGTCATACACACATATTGTGTAAGCTCACGTCCTTTTAGATTTTCCTTGAAATTCCACTCTACTAAAGCTGTGAAACTGAGCATTTCATTCTAAAAACTGAGATTTGCCTTAAATACAAGACCAGCCAAGTCGGATAAGGTGAGTGCAGGGAAAGGCTTTTATCAGTTATTTTAGGTGAGTTAAAGTTAACATACTATTTTGTTTATAAATGTTGTGTTAATCTGCAACCCTTTAGAGGACAAGCAGTTAGGATGATGGGTGAATGTTTTGTTAATCATAATAATAATGAAAATGTGGTTTGTTTCACAGTAAATATATTAATATACTTTTTTTTTTTTTTACATATTATTTAACTTAGTCTCATGTAGCTGTGCATGATATACAGATTTAATTATACATAGTAAAACAAACTAAAGAAAACTAAAATGCTTAGATATGTAAAATGTAATTAAAATGTTAAACACATGAAAAAGCTAGATCTTAATGTTGCTGGCAATGTTTTGTGATCACCTTCATCTGTCTTTACTCTACTCTACATCTCTGCTGTGTGATGCTTTCTGTATTTATATTAACCTCTATTAGATTGTTGACATATTTGAGGCTGCTGTGAAGGTGTGCCAGGTTAGAAATTACACCCGTGATAATTCAAGTGACATTATGGAGGCATTGTTACACATGAAAGCATGTGAATGAAGGGTGGAGGTACCTGATGGACAGGAGCTATTTGACAGGTAACCTCAGATGATAATGGTTAGCCATATATGGGACAAATACTACCAGAATCAATGTTCAGTTCTTCCCTTTCTTTACTGTACTTTATTTTATCAGCTGTGTTATTAACTTTTACACATTATGGTTTGTATGACCTAAATATGCTACTCGATAAACAGAGCATCTACAAATAGTCTGTTTACTTGTATTACACGTTGGACAAATATGGCAGTAAATAATGACAAGGACTAGTTTGCACTAATGAATGTTGTTCATGGCACACATTTGGAAAATCCTCTGTGAGGGATAACTATGTTTATGGTGGCCCATCCACACGGTGTATAGATTCTTCTTTGGTGAAACTTCTTCAAAGTGCTGTTGTGCTGAAGCGAAGATAATTAAATTCTACTTGACAAAAAAGACTCTGGCGGAGCTAAGGAACCAGGGCCAAGTGAGGCTTTGGGCTCATTCAAACACAATTAGACCATCATCAGCTTTCATTGGGTTGGGTTTTTCAAGGTGTTTTCACACTCAAGGACAAGAACAGATTGTCGCTTTGTGCAATTCATGATAAATTCATTAGTTTTCATTTGCTTGGTCTGGTTTTGTTAGACAATTTCTGGTAGCCAACCAAGGCTTAGGACAGGAATAATATTCTTAGTTATAAAGAATACCACATTTAAAATATGATTTTATAAATATATATTTGTTCTTAGCCTGTGTGTTTTAGCTGCAAACAAAGTTAAGCAAGTTTATTTATTTTGTATGCCCAGTTAAAGGAAAAATTATAATTTCATCAGTCATTTCCATGAATTTACAGTCATTCACTTAAAATTTCATAGGACTTTCTTAAATAAAAACGCTTTCTTAATAAAACGCACTGTGGGATGGATACTGACTGTCATATCATATCTTTGCATATTAACCATAGAACAACCATAGCAACAACAGTGGCTTTTGCTCAGCATGATGTTCCAGTTGTGCACCTGGGCTGGGACTCATGTCAGTGAATGGATATGTCAAACAGGTCTTAAATAGCAAGCTAACATGCAAGTGGAAAATCAGAATAGGCACCTGAAAGAACAGTGATGGTTAACCACGTGTGCAAGTAATGACAATAATTTGGCCTATTGCTCTCACTTTTGAGTAACTGTGCCTGACCTGAGAGCTCTGCTAAAACATCCACACATGGGAAAAGTCATGATTAGAATATAGATTGGGACAGTGATCTGTGATATTTGAGATGCAATGCTTTGAAATGTCTTGACTGTATGCTTTTGTTGATGTAGAATGGAAGTAAAACATCTCTTTGAAGACGATACACTTTTTGGGTGAATAGAAGAATGTAAAATCAGATTTGGCATCAAGACATTTTGGGATAAGCATATTAACTGGAATTCTGAGACGTGTTTTTAGTCTTGTTTTAGTGGTACAGTATTGTTGCTGTTGATGCTGGTGATAAACAGCTCCTCCCTTGTTGACAGGGAGTCATTACACAGTGACAAGAAGCAATCAGGACTTACTGAGCTCTAAGGCACAGTGCAGTGCATCAGGCAGTAATTGAGTCTTTTCTCAGAGACTGTCACAAAAGTACATTTTGTGACTAAACTGTGGATGCATGACAGAATCTTTACCGGGCAGTGAAAACATACTTTACTGAATTTGCATGGCAGAAGAGAATTTAGTAAGCAATGCACCATCACCATACCCACATCGCACTGAAAAAGGCAGTGCTAATTTAAAGAATGACAACTGCTATGATAAGATGGATTTGTTTTATTAAGTTTAATTAAGTTTTACTGTACAGAACTGCAAATCCTCATATTTGCATAGAAGAAGGGAAAAAAAGAAAGAAAAGTAAGATGATTCTGGTGTCAGAATTGTTAAAAATACTGCAGCACTTTGGAAACATACCATTTTACCACAACAGCAACAATCCATCTTCAGTCATGAAACTGATCTGTTCCCTGGATGAGATCAACTAAAATTACCCATTAGGCAGAAACTGCTATTTTTATCATAATGTGCAGCAAATGACAGAGTTTATCTTTCTTACAACAATATCTCTTAAAATTATTCAAACAGTAGTCTTTTATTAGGCACTAAATAACACAATCACACTACGTTTAAAGGCTGTAAACGCTCAGCTGCACAAGATGTGGGAGACACACATACACACACATGCAGTATTGGCTGAAAACGTTAGCTGTCTGACTGTCCGACCCCACCCTCGCCTGCCCTCACAGCATGCCGTACTCATGAGTCAAAACTGTTATTTTTTCTAATGGAGTCTTGTCTCTATCCCAGTTGGCACTTAGCCAGCTCTACTAGGCTGTCAGACAACGGGTTAAAACCCAGCCTCATCCTGATGACTTATTTAAAACACCTCATCAATAATTCAGTAAAGCTTTCACTTGAAGAGGATCCCCTGTGGAGGATGCAAGGAGAGAGACAGAAGGAGATAAGTCTGTCTTTCTCTATAAATACCAAGCCTGGTGAGGATGATTTCAAGGCATAACTTTATAAATGGACACTTCAGTGACAGACACTTGGTTTCACCTTTGTTCAGTCAGTGCTTTCACTCTGATCTTTGATGTTTGGATAAGAAGAGTTGAGCTTAACATACAAGTCCTTCAAGTCTTTTCTTAGCTGTATTCACTTAAATGATAAAATGTCACATGAGTTACAGTTCATTTTCAGATTGTACTTCTTCAGCATTTTACATTTTTTTGTTTCACTGGTGATATCCCAGACAATAGATACACACTTATAAAATTATATATTGATATTTGTCAAATATATTTGTTATGCAAATAAACCAGTTTGAAATAGAACATTTATCTAAATTGTACTTCAAATTCATTACAAAAGAAGAACCCCTTAAACCACTTTATTGCCTTTAGGTAGAAGCTGAGAAGAAACATGTATTTGACAACAGTTGACAGGTCTGAAAACACATACATTTCTCAGTTTAAGCGTCTCTCTGCTGCTAGATGTCATATCCTAAGTGATCAGTAGTAGTAGCTTAGATTTACCAGGAAGTGTGAAGCATTCTCAAGTGGCAGTGTTAATTTTTCTGTCCTCCTCACTTGTGAGGGACACTACTGAAAGACAAAATAAAATAGTGACACAGATTAGCATATAGAGATAATGTTTTGTCAGTCCCCACGACTAACAGAGTTGTTACTAACACGACTAACATGATGTTTACCACATGCAACTTTACTTTTTGCTGTGTCACTCCCCACGTTTCTGTCAGCCAAACGTAGCCGAATCTTTTGATTAACCTCCATCCTCTGCTGCATGAGAGGTCTGCTGTCAGCAAGTGATGGACTAGAGGTTGTTTGTTATATGTGAGGTTTGCTTGCAACACCAGATGACTTTCAGTTTGTTGTTAATTAGCTTTTATCATTTTCTCATACTGGTAATTCACTATCAGGAGAAAATGAAGATGAATCTTTGACGCACATGCCGGTTGACCTTAACAGCCTCAGTGAAGGATAAAAAGGGCAGAAAGGCTAAGGTACGCCAGGAATATTACAGAATGTATCCAGGGTGTGTGTGTATGTTTTAATATGTACCTCTCAGACTCCAGACACCAGTAACATGGTTGCTGGGTGTGTCAGATTTTGGAAAGCAGCAGGAGGAGGAAGAAGTATGGTCCTTGAGCTCATATCTGTCAGATGAATTAATCAAACATGGCTCGGTCCACTGGGACGCCTCAGCCTGCATAAGCACTCAGCCATGACAGACAAACACTGACACAAGCAGCAATAAAACGGTGTACATGCTAACACATGCAGATGGACACACAGACTTATACATGCGAATTACTCACACCTGTACAGCACCTTATGTCACACACTGCCTTGTCCAAGTATACATTCATTACACTATATACAGTATCATAAAGCACACCTCCGTTTATTATGCATGCAGTGTAAATGTAAGTTTGACTAGCTTTACTCCCACTCACGACAGGGCAGCTAAAGGGATTGCTTCAAAGGTCAAAGTTAACACTCTGTTTGCGCCTATGGCATCAACCGAGACATAAACACACCTGGCCCCTTTTTATGTTTGTTGATCAGACTTTTGGCATGAAGTTTGAAATTCCTTTTTTGAGAAGCTTGTGACCCCAGCAAGTCCCCTAAAGATGCAAGCCAGAGAGAAATGGTCTTGCCAGATCTTGAAAGAGGCCTGTTGGGAACACAGAGATGGACATCCTGTGGTGAGGAGAACGTTCTTAGCTGGATTAACTGGATTGTTTGTTTACTAAGGTGGATGTTCTGCTCCAAGATGAGGAGCAAAGAGAATATTAAGAAAGGAAGGGGAAAATCAGCCAGTAGTTATGCAACATTTATGAGATAGGAAAGGTTTGGAAGCGGCCATGTACAGTATTGTATTAAAGAGCTGAATATTTAGCCTGACAATGGCAGAATGATGTAGACCTTCCTCACAGCTACTGTAGAATATTTTAAAAGGCTTATGTGCCTGTAGTTTTGAGTATTTCATGCATCAAATACAGAAAAAACTCCAAGCTTTAACTTTGAATGCTCATTGCTTTATTATTCTGCTTATACATTTTTCTTTCCTTCAGGTCTTTTCACCCGTGAGCATGAAGGGAATAAGCTGGCAGCTCTGAGCTTATGCAACAGAGATGCTTGTACTACTAAAAATATCAGCGCTTATATGTGTCAAGTGGAGCTTTAAATATTGACGATGCACTGAAGATGAATTTTAGTTTCTGATAAATTCAATTCAATTCAATTCAATTTTATTTGTATAGAGAGCGAAGTGCTCTGCTGGGATAATAAGGTTCTATGAGGTCTTTAAGATATGAAGAGGCCTGATCATTTAGTGCTTTATAAGTGAGGAGAAGGATTTTAAACACTATTCTAGATTTAACAGGGAGCCAATGGAGAGAAGCCAGTGTAGGAGAAATATGATCTCTCTTGCTAATTCCAGTCAGAACTCTGGCTGCAGCATTCTGGATTAACTGGAGGCT
>JAUMHL010000006.1:5028598-5064573 GCA_032362345.1 Sandelia bainsii | reverse complement strand
TTTATCTGTACTAAGAACTAAATCAGATAAAAAGTCTGAGAATTCAGTTAAAAACTCAGAGTAAGGGACAGGAGGACAGTATACAATAACAAATAAAACTGCTTTTTGACTTTTCCAGTTTGGATCTGAGAGACTAAGAGTGGCAATACTGGTTTGTGCTTTTGGCTAAGAGAGGTTTCTTTTAGGCAATCACAGTAACATACAAAATTACAGAGACTCAGATAACATGACATACACCTACTATTGTAAATTTTTAACACATGCATACATTGTGAATGAGAATGGACAAAACATAAAAAAAGCCATTCCCACACTAGTTTCACACAACCCTGCCACAACTAGCACAGCATGTAGATGCACTCATATAGGCACACATGCTATTGTTCCCTGCTGCGTGCACTGTAGGAAAAATAGTACTGCAAGCCAGGAGTGGGCTCGCCATCCCAGCGCCTTCTTTCACCGGTTATGAAGACCTTTTGTTGGGAAATGGCAGTAGTGATTCAGGACTTTGCGAGAGGTCCCAAGCTGCAAGTTCTTTAGAAAAGACAAGAGCTCCACTGTCGCCCTCTGCCAAAAATATAAATAATGCCTTTCCTTTGCTCCACCTCTTGTTTCCTTCCTTTATTCCTCCACCCCCTCTCTTGTACTTGTCCTTTCAGTACCAGTGAGAGAGATGGTTTGTCTCTCCACTGATCAACTAGTATTGGTGAGAGTAAACTGGCTGGCAGCAGTGAGAGGAGGTGTGTTATTATATGTATGTCTGTGTGGTCTGGGTAGCCACTCCTCCTCTGAGCTGGTTCTAGTCATCACAGCGATAATGAAGTGCACACGACGCTGCCTGCCCACCCGCCTGCCAGCGTGACATACTGTCACTGCTCTGTAGGGCACGCACACTCACACACATCCACACACATCCACACACACTCACAGACACTTGCAGTCATTCAGTGACAGGACACGCAGCCTGCTTCCTCACACACTCACTCACACAGTCCTGGGAAGGAGTGGAGAGAAAAAAAAGGACCACGAGGAGAAAAGAAATAAGAATTTCATGTCTCTTATGGTTTCCTCTCTGTTTGACTAACTGCTTCTGGTTGTGGGTGCTGAACAGAAACAACAACCCCGACACTCTCTCTCACATACACACCCACCTCTCCCCCGCAGCCACGGATTCTTGGATTACTCCGTCCCGGTGTGGAGTGTGGGAGTCGCGGAGCAGACCAACATGGGGAACCAGGCAGGGAGACAGGAGGAAACAGAGTCAGGTCTGCTTTTGTTGTGTCATGGTTTTCTTCAGTATCAATTCTCCCTCTTTGTGTTTGTCTTTTTGTTGGTGTAAAAAACTCAAAGGCTTACATTTTCTAAATACAATAGAGCTGAGCTTTATCTCCTGTCATGTCATGTTTGAGTGCAAGTCCTGACTAATTGGTACAGACTAAGATGTGCACAAGCACAGCACTGACTGATATGCCCTACAGTTATAGAAGCTGTTTAAAAGGGTTAGGAGTGTGTTGTTCTGCTTTGTTTTTTGCAATTAATTGCATTAGCATGTTCACACATTTTTTTGTGTGTAGCTATGGATCTGGTGAATTGTGTTTCTGATACTGTCAGTACACAATTGTGTGCATGTGTACTGTATGCACCTGTGTGTATGTATTGGAAATCAGAAAGGGGGGAAAGTGCTGACTGAGATTTGCCTGACAGTAAGTGTGAGGGAACCTGCCTGAGGAGATGCTATCATCATTCTCACGCTCGCATCCTGCCTCTGCCCAGAGCTCGCTTTGCCACTGTAAGATTTCCATTTCAAAGTCCTTCTGAACTGCACACTGCAGCAACTTCACACTCATCAAAAGAAAATCGAGCTCTTCCATGTTTTTGTAACCTCTTTGAATGTCTTTAACAAAATGAGCATTTACATCTTTATATGTCTACTTGTATGCAGAGTCTCCTCATATTCTACACACAAAAAATGTGACATGTTGTCATTTTTTTGTGCTCTTAAATGATTTTATTTGCATTTTTCCATCCTTGTAGAAATAGACTCAGTATACCAGAGTTAGGTGGCTTGCAAGGGCAACAGGTGTGGACACAAAAATGCAGTAGGGTATTTTATCAGTAGTGGGTGTTTAAGCTGCATCATTTCATAGCAGCAGTGTGTTTTACTTGAAGATAAAGCACAGTAGGCTGAGATTGGAAAGCAATGGTAACAAGCTGCTGCATGCTCGAAAAGATTAGCTCCTAGTTTCCTCTCTATGTGGGTGCACACACATACAGCATACAGTGCATAGTTAATACATTACGCACTAAACAAAAGACTGCGCTGAGTCAAAAAGTAGGAACAAAGGAGGCTAATATTATCTTCTTTGATCTAACTAATTATTCTGTAGTTACTGGGTGAAATTGGGCTGCTTGATGATAAATATTTCCCTTGGTGCAAAAAATAATTGTGAGATTAGTACACAAACCTGAGGGTGGTATATGGTGGGTTGGTGGGTTTAGTGATCAAATGAGTCGAAGTAGAATGTTTGCTGTATAATCAATCACGTTCTTCAGGCTATGAAAAGTATTTAAATTCTACGTGGGACAGTACAGCATGATTCTTGGTCCAGCCTCCCACATGAACCTCCATTGTGAAATGAAGCAGTCAGCTATGTGAAGTTATTGATCTGTTATATAAATCCACTCTCCATTTGAATGAGGGATTTTTAATGAGAATTGATCATTAAATGACTTGATTTTTCATTATGCCCACTCCTGGCATGAAGCTATAGATCCAAGAGTGTTGAGGCCAAGGACATGGAAGTCTTTGAAACTATTTTAATAAGGTCGCAGTATAATATAAAGTATACAGACTTTTAAACCTTTAATTGAAACAGGTATTCATTATCTGCTTCGCTTGAATGATCAACAATGTAATGATCGACAAGAAGAGTCAAGTTTATACTCTCTATAATAGCCTATCTTCCACCCAGACAGTGAAACAGTCAGCTGAGGTTTGTCAGACTTTGTGCATGGAAGGTAGAATAACAGTTCTGATGCTGGAAGTACGGAAATAAATGTGGGAATAGAAGGAACTAGTTCATATTTGACTGATGGTGTTATCTCTGTAGTGGCATGCTAAGAAGTAGGCTGTCTGCTGCAGTGATAAGGAGGTTGTTATCAGCACCATACTATACTGACGGCTACTACACTAAGCCTTCCTGTCTCGCCACTGGCACACGAGGAGAGATGTGGTCAGCACAGTTGTATGTTGTTGATGAACTGTCAGTGAAATATAGTCCAATAACAGTGGGTCTATTTTCAGAGCTATAACCCAGTCAGTCATACCCATTTGGGCCCAGAATTAAAAGAAAGTGAAAACATGTTTGGATAGTGAGGTAAAATGGATTGTTGTGACTTTCACATGGTCAAAAATGGGAATTTGTGGTTTTCTAGACATTTGATTGGACCATTTGAAGGTGGGTGTAATGTTTGGTTTGAGACCAATTGAAAAATAAGTGTTTTATGGAAGAAGTTGAAGTTGATACTACTCATTGTAGCAGTTAGTGTGTTGTCACTGTTGTCACTGGAAAAACATTGTTCTTCTAGCACAGCTGTGTGTATGTGTGTGTGTTCTATTGATATCCGCTTAATTGTACAGATGTACAGTTAGACCCGGGTGTATCTGGTCAGTGACAGTTTTTCTAATTTTTCCTTTATATGCCACCAAATGGATTTGAAATAAAACTGAAGAAGATGTGAGTAAAGTGTACTGTTTCAGCTTTATTTTAAGAGGTTTCACGTCACTAAAATATGACATTTACCATTTAGGAATTACAGCCATTTTAAGCAAAGAACCTCCATTTTCTGGGCCTCAGTAATATTTGGAAAAAGTCACATAATTGTAAATATAATCATAATTTTTAATACTTAGATGAAAATCAAGATGACTGGAGTCCATGGACATCACCAAATTCAGAGTTTCCACTCTGGAGGTGCTTTGCCAGGCCTTTACTACAGTCACCTTCAGTTGCTGCTTGTTTGTGGGTCTTGCTGCCTTCAGTTTTTTCTTCAGTAAGTAAAAAGTTGCAGTAATCGGTAGAGATTAGGCGACTGACTTGGCGATTGAAGAATATTCCATTTCTTTGCCTTAAATGTCTTGAGTTGCTGTTGCAGTATGTTTAGGGTAATCTATCTGCACTGTGAAGTGGCTTCCTAACAGTTTTGAAGAATATGGCTGAATGTGAGCAGAGAGTATAGCCCTATACACCTCAGAATTCATCTTGCTACTTCTGTCAGCAGTCACATCATCAATAAACACCAGTGAGCCTGTTCCATTGGCAGCCATACATGCCCATACTATAACACTGCCTCCACCATTTTTGACACATGATGTGGTATGCTTTGGATCGTGAGCTGTGCCTTCCCTTCTCCATACTTTTCGCTTCCCATCATTCTGAGACACGTTCATCTTGGTTTCATCAGTCCAAAAATTTGATTCCAGAACATGGGAGGCTTTTTTAGGTGTTTTCTGGCAAAGTCTAATTTGGGGTTCCTGTTCTTGAATGTTACTAGTGGTTTGCATATTGTTCTAAACCGTCTATTTTCTCCAGAGTATTCTTGACTTCTGTTGATGTTGTGAAGGTTTTTTTTTCACCAAGGAAAGGATTCTGAAATTATCCACTAAAGCCATCTTCTGTAGTCTTCCAGGCCTTTCGATGTTGTTGAGCTCACCAGTGCTTTCTTTCTTTTTAAGAATATATCTAACTGTTTGGCCTCACCTAAGGTTTTTGCTATCTCTCTTGTCGATTTATGTTGTTTTTGTCAGCTTAATAATGGCCTCCGTCACTGACATCAAGATCTCCTTGGACTTTATATTGGTAGCTCCAGTCAAATGCCAACTCAACTCAATACCTGATATCCACTTCAGACCTTTTATCCGCATCATTTGTTTTAAAGTAACAAGGGAATGGACCGCACTTGTCAGTCTGTCCAAATATCTTTGAGCCTCTGAAAATGGGGGTACTCTGCAGGAAATGGCTGAAAGTCGGTCTTCGGTCACATCTTGATTGTTTTATTTCAAATGAATTGTGATGGTGTATAAAGGCAACATTATAAAATCTCTATCACTGTCCACACACATTCCTGGGCCTGTCTCAGTCAGCTGAGATACTGAAACCACATTTTCATGTTGTGCTTAAGTAGGAATAAATTCTGTATGGCTTCTCCTTGGTATACTTCTGTGTTAAGGCAATTTTCATCCTCAGGTTTCACACAGGAAACACATTCAGCTTTAATAATTGACATTGTTTGAACATGTTTGCTGACTTATTTGTTGCAGCACTGAAGATCCCAAGACCACTGCTCAGTAGGCCCATTCCCCTCATTTGACTACAGCTGAGACTTGTCAATCAGTTATACGTGTCGTGGTTATAAGTGCTTTTCTGTCTGCTACAATCTCTAGTGAAACACTTGCACCTGGTTGGTACCTTCCCATTCAGGACAAACTTTGACGCCACTGTGAAAAACAAGCCAAAGAATGTGGAAATGTGTAGATCATTGTGCCATTTCAACACCATATCAGAGCAAATTGATGTAGAACAGGGATTCAGCATAAGGAAGCAATTTTGTCCAGCTTCTGATAGCTGGGACACTGAGGAAGTTACATCAGTCATATTTTCCATGGCAGTTGGTAGTTTGTTCAGTAAACTGGCCATTCTGCATGGCTTTGTGTTTTCAGAGGGATCTGTGTGCTGTTTAAATGTCCTGTTTGTGTAATTGCAGACTGTAGCCTGGACACTAGTGTTGGTTCATTATAGCCTTCATTCCTGAGATCATAAAAGTTATTAACTATTGTTAGGTTTTAAGGGTGTTAATTTCATATATACATTGTTAGTTGCTCTACCAGGTCTGCAACTGTGTGCTCAGTATAAACAATAACAAATCAAACTTGTCCTGATGTGGTTTGTGTATCTGTCTGCAGCTGGATATGGCACAGGAACATTCATTAACATATCCATGGTAGAAGGTGAAGCTGGAAGCTTAATGACATAGAGACTGTGAGGTCAAGACTGTGAAGATGGCATCATGATGACGACGGTGATGCTGCTGCTGATTATTATTATTATTGTTGTTGTTGTTGTTGTTGTTGTTGTTGTTGTTGGTGTATTAATTTAGGAATTGGTGGTAGCGGAGGTGGGGGTCAGAGTTCAACCTACACTACCAAAGTATGGCTTGACATTAGGGGGCTAACTTTGTCATTTCATCTATTTTTCAAATCCCTTTCCTATATGCAGTCTTTTCCCCAGAATGTGATACTTAATCTTTCATACCAGGGATGAGCGATATACTTTTGACTTAAATCACGTATCACAGTGTTTTACTATATTTTTTGCAATAACAATATGAATGACAATATTAAAATAGTACTATTTATCAGTATCTTTTTGACCAGCTTTGAGAACCAGTATACTATGTACAATATGATGCAGCACACGCACTTGTACTGTTTTAGTTATTAGGCTACAATGGAAATCATCAGAAGCTTAAAGCTAAGTTTAGCAAAAACCTTTTTACATATGCAGATGCTAAAACCCTGCAAACAGGTGAAATGGTATATTATTAGTCCTTCACTGAGTTAAACTGTTTTCCATTTGGATCATAAAGAAGTCCTTCTTCTCAGTTGGCTGGGTCATGGACATTAAATACCTAGGGGGGCATTGACTCCATCATTAGTGTAAAGCAAAGTGGATCAGCAAAAGGACGCAGTGTTAAAAGTCCTAGCGTGCTGGCCAGTTAAATGATTCGATCAAAATTATTAAAGGAGCCAGAGAACCCAGGCCAAGTGGGTCTTTGTGGCTTGCCAGGCCTCATGCTGCACTTTCATGCTGTGCTACAGAGGAAGCACAGAGCTGTTCACTTTTTAGGCAGGAACAAGCAGCTGAGCTTAAAAACACAATGAAGTCTGGCACACTATATGTATTTTTTAAAGGGGGGGTGGAAGGTTTGTCTGGTCAGTTGTTGACTTGATTGATAAACATGCCGCCTGCTGACAAGAGAATCACAGCAGTGACTTCAGACAGTGTTTTTCAGAAAGCTATGTGTTTGCTAGTAAAATACCATTACTTTGCTTTTCATTTCAGCCCAGTAATAATTTCTTTTCTAATTAGTGGGTCCATATTATTTCTCAATCTGAAATTACATAAGAAATTCTGCAATTAAAGTTTAATTCAATGCTTAACAATTACTTCAATTGCTTCGCTTGTCTTTTCCTGATTTCCAGACTCTTCTTAGACTGGCAACAACCAAAATATTCTCTTTTATTATGTTGGGATATTGAGTAATCCAGAGAGAAGAAATGTACCCTTCTCTTCTCATACATCCCATGTACCAGCCACTGAAACAGCTAACCCTTTTCTGACTCTCATTGTTGAACAACCTCAGTCTCTCTGTCATCAGCCCAGTAAATCTATGAATCTAAGTGTTGGTATATCTGGTTTACTGTTGCAAACACAGGCACTACTTTCCTCATGTTAAGTCCAGTTTTACTTTGGCATGGGCCTAACGAGCTTCTGTAGCTTTGTATTATTATATTATTTGTAGTATTATCACTCTACATATGATGTTATGTCTTAGGCTGAAAACTGAAATATCAGATTTTTTTTAGGAATTCATATATTTTCATGCTGTATTCACAAAACATGTTATCTTTATTTCAAAATCATTATTAATCTTGTGTTCCTTGATTTGGAAGTTGTTTACAGGATTTTATTACATTAAAAGAGTAATCCTGTTCTCAGTAAAGCTTTCATGGTTTTCAGTGGGACATTGAGCTGTTGTCGTGCAGTTTGCTGGACCATCCGAACTAATCTCCGCTTAGTCATGATGGCACTCATGGAGCCTCAGTTCTGTCTATCTTCATTGCAGTAAGAGGAAAGGAATGTCTCTGACTCCTAGCGACTGATTGATGTGCATCTGTTGACCTATTTCATACGCTGTCAGTTGGACAACAGGAAGGCCAGAAACACAGACTAGGTTTTCTGTCTCTCCTTTCCACTTCCACCTGCCTGAAAAACCGCATACCACATTTCCTGGAACCCAGTAGGAAAGACAGAGGAATGGCAGCAAGTGCTTCCCATCCAAAGCTTGTTTGCGATGGTGATGAAGCCAGTGCGTCATTTCAGATGCCAACTGCCTGACACTTGACCCCCTGCGGTCATTAATTCATCATGACTCCTTACCCATGACCCTCCACTTCTGTAAATTAACGGCTCTGTGCACTTTGCTCATTATGTACTCTGTCACCTCTTGGCTGGCAGGCTGGCTGCAGTTAACTGGCCGGTGCTGGACTGTGTCCAGCCACACGGCTCCTGCTGTGATTTGAAAGCTTATCTTCATTAGAAAGAGAGAAGCCAGCACAGTGCATTACTGTGATCACTGAGCTGACTTCTCATGAAATAACTGGATACATTTGGATTACTGGAAGTCAGTCTGTGTAATTCATTTAGATAATTAGTAATGTAAACATCAGAGTCATTTTATATCATCAGTCTTCTCTGTCAGTTTTATTAAATCTGGTCTGTTTTTGTCAGTGAAACTTTATAATAAAAAGTCCCATTTGGGAATATTCAATAGCGTCTCAATCCATGGATCTGTGACATTTCTTTAGTATGTGATAAGACAGAGTGTAACTATTTCCTGTGGCACAGACTATAAAAATACTATCATTCCATGTCTTTGGGTTTGATGTTCTTCTCTTTCTCCAATGCTGCTGTTTCACAGGATTTCCACTTCACTATCAATGAGAGCAGGTCTCCTCAGACTACATGAATATTTATTCCTTGCTAGAGGAGGAAAGCTCTTCAGTGAGCCATTTAACTGCCCATCCCACTGCTTTTCACAGATTTAGTGCGTCTTAGAGGTAGCTATAAATGGCTCTGGACCTGAGCCACCCTGCATCAAACACAGCACAAAATTAAGACAGAGCTAACCCTTAACCACCTTGTTTTGGGGACTTGGATATTTTAGTTATGATTTGCACTTTTATACCAACAGTAGAAATAATTTTATGTTAAGACATTATGAAATATAGCTTGCACAACTAACTGCTTGTAAATGTGTCCAAATTATTTCCTCAAAGTTTTTATTATGTTTTATCTTGCTTTACAAACTGCCGCAACTACTATTATTGTAGTTTATTATACAGACAAATATAATGTAGTGATAAAGTGTCTATTTCATTAATGACTTATGTTTTGTATCTGCAGTGTATTTGGTGTAGTTGTTGATCTATTAGCCTCACATAGATGGCCTTTTTTTATTTCTTTCATTCCTCAAGAAAAAGCAAGCAATGTAATTTACAACAGTCCACTTCTACACAATAATGCATTTACCCACATTGTCTTTGCTAGAGCAATAGGAGATCAAGCATCTTAATTAAGGACATTATAACTGCATTGTTTGAACCAAAAAACCTCTTCTCTCTTTAGTCGTTGTTCATTTGAGATTGTTCAAAATAGTTTTCAAACTGACTTAGGAGACTTTGTGTATTATGTAGATATCAAGTACCAAACATATTCAGCCAAAAGCTGACAACCATAGAGAACTGTCTGCTGTATTTGATGTCTCCTCCTGCCCTCTTGGTGTCAGTTTAATCCCATATATTCCTCCCCTGGGACAGATGTGCCTTTCACATGGCAAAGTGGTTAATGATGAGATATGATGCTGTATAAATTTAACAAATGAACATTCTGCAGCTGCTGTGTTGGTGTTGGTTTTGCAAACACGTTGCCTAACTGGTGGTATTTCCTTATCTCCTTGAGACACACTGGTACAGTGTCAGAGTTGGCAAAACAATATTGTATTTGGTCTAATATAGTTTTTACAATCAACATTTGACTAACTGTGGAAATGGTATTTTTATAATCTTTGCCAGGGTAGCAAAGATCTTTTATGTCTCTTCATACATGAGTCATTAGAATAATTGTGTTTTAAAACAGATTTTTGAGTGCTTAACCGATTCTGCACCTATAACTGTACTACTTGACATAGATTTTGGTCCTTGTTCTGGCTGGTAAATATGTGTGGTTTTTGAATACAAATCTAAGGTTTTGGACAGTGCAAATGGAGGACACTAACATAAAACCAGCACTGTTATAATGCTTTGGTGTCCATTTCATAAGTTCTCTATTTGACATGATTCTAGGGACTCTTTAGGATCCTACATGTGCTGTATCCTGGCATCTAAACTAGTGTCATTTCACTGTGCACATTAAGCAGCTGTGGTGATGTCATGGTTAAAGAGGTGGGCGATCTAGAGATGAGTGAGTTCATGTGCTCCATCTGGGTTTTATTCACTAAGAGCAAGAGGAGAACGTATGAAAGAACAGCAAATGAAAAGTCTGTCCCACAGTCCTACTCCTGGCATCACTTGCTCTCATGGGAATGGAGTGATCTTAATCACTTCGGACTCCTCTCTCTTTCTAACAAGAACCTATTGTCCCTCTTTTTATTGCCATCGATAATGAGAATATGACAAGTGTCTACATAATAGGTGTGAGCTGTTAGGTGTTTCTTTCTTTTTCTGCCCTGTCTGGATTATTCTTCCTGTGGTGCATAGTAAATATTCATTTATAACACAGTGCTGATTTGGTGTTAACATCTTCCATGTGACAGGACATAATTTAGGAGTGCATGCTGTCCTCATTCTGTCAGCCATGGATTCATCCTCTGTGAAGTTTAGAGAAAAGTGACTGTAGATTTTTAATGACACTCTGGCATATGGCATATGTGAATTCAAAGCCTGTCCAGCAGCAAATTTATCTGATTTAGATGAAGTGTTTGTTAATAAAAATTTAAATGACAGCATCTTCTCATTCCAGGTAGGTTAGAGTTCTTTTTAAAGAGTGGCTTTTAACTAGGTGCCTAACCTCCGTGACAGGTAGAGCTGATGGAGCCAAGTCCCTGATTTTTTTTTTAGCTAATCTGAACCTTTGTGTTGTGATAAATGAGTGAATGAGTTTTGTTTTAAATAAATTTCTTCATGATTTTATATTAATGAGTCATGTGTCTTTAGTATATACTTAAAGCACCTAAATTTCTCAACCACAGCTGCACACTCTGGGAATGTTAAACGGCTTTCTACCCCAGAAATTGTGCCACTGTTGGCAGCTCCTGCCACAGTTGCCAGTTTATTCAATGAAGGGATAGTCTGTGCAAAGTGCCTATCAATGGCAGAATACTTACAGAACCTAAAGGGGTATAGGATTTCCATTGCAAACTAGGTCATTTGTTTGGGTATTTTGTGTGTGTGTCCTGTAAGTGTGTGCACATTGTGCTCAGGGTGATGCACAGTCTATCTCCTTTCACAAGCTGTCTGTTTAGCCTCTGCTCTGTGGGTTTGATGATGATGTGTGCATATGAGAGACAGGGCTGTCTTTGTGCACTGCTAAAGCTTCTTTGTGCCTGAATGCTCCACGTGCACCTTTGTCATCTTTTGAAACAAGTGACCCCCTTGTGTCGGCATTGCTGTTTGCTGATCATCTGAAAACAGACAATAAAACGTTTTCAGGTGGCAGCAAGCTCACGCCACACGTCAGTAAATACTCTTCGTATTTGAGAGGGGTCTGGAAAAGCAGCCCACGCTGGTGCCTTTTGAAATGCCACAGTTAAGCTCTGCTGCAGTAATGAATGACCACAGACAGAAACAGTCAGACAGTGCCAGTCAGATGCTCTGTTGTCCAAACAGAGAACAATATGTGTATAGAGTACAGTGAACAGTAGCATGAAACTGCTGAATAATACTATATAATAATAATAAAGTATATCAATGTGACAAACTCTTTATTCAATTAGTGTCATTACTCAGTGTTAACAAATTCATGGTCTCAGCACATCTGTATGCTGATTCCATTAACCTTCCCTCTTCTATGTCAAGCCTGCTTTATTGTACTGAGAAAAGTTGAATCTTTGAAACTTGGTGGGTATTTAAGAATTTTCTTAACTGGAATCTGTGTTGTATCACTGCTGGCACCATTTTCTAAGTATAATTGCATATTTTTCTATATAATATAATTTATTATATTATAATTAACATACAGTACTATGAATTTGTATATAGTGTAAGTACTGTATATGTACTGTTATTGTGAAGTTTTTAGATACTGTAGGAATATGTACTTTTTAATGTAAGCATAGTAATGTAGATAAATTTTTCCCATTTTCAATTGCTCACTGGTGAAGATTACAGATATCAGTAATATTAGGTTTTGGCTTTAAAGGGATAATTTTCTAGTTTAATAGTTGGACAAGAAGTCTTTTTCATGAGCCTGGAGTCATTTTGCATTAAACGCCCTGGTGTCAGTGACTCAGTAGCTGAAATGCTGAAATAAAAACACCTTTTTCTCAGCTTTATCTCAGCTCCATCAGTTACTTTGTGAATGGACTAAGGTAATGTCTAATTCTATTAACTAAGTACTTGAACATTCTCTCAATGTATTTTTGTTTTGGTCTATATTGCAGGTGTTCAAGCACCAAAGAAGTCCGGTATCCCAGCCCCTAGAGAACTTTCTTCTTCTATAACAAGAGACCGCATCTCTCTGAGGGACCAGCTGAGGAGCTCTTCCACTAAGAGGATGGTTTCTAGTGCTAGCACTTCCAGCCTCGCTACCCTGGCAAAGCAGACACGTAGTTCAACCAAGTCCCGTGGAGATGCAGAGGTCCAAGAAAGGAGTCTGCTTGAGTGTCAGGTGAAAGAGCTGTTGGCTGAGGCCAAGGCTAAAGATTTAGAGATCAGCAATCTCAGGATGGAGTTGCAGCGCTGCAAGGGTAAAGCCTCTATAGCTTCCTCTTCACCCTCACCTAACTCTGTTGCCCGCCAAGAGCCTGCTGCGGATCGAGAGCAAGGACAAGTGGCAGAGGCCCTTGTGCTGGTTGGAGAGCTGAGGGAGAAGAATGGGAAATTTCAGAGAGAGTTGGCAGCCCTCAGGGAGGAGAACCAAGTGCTGAAGGAAAAACTGCTTTGCTTGGAATCTTCTCCTCTCCCTAATACAAACACAGGGGCGCCCTCCAAGCCTTTGGTGAATGGCCTGTCCCCAGACTCCAACTCCTCAGCTCACCAGCAGGACAGTCTTCCTTCTACTGCCAGCCCCCTCAAAACCTCAGTTTCTTCCAGTTCTGACATCACTAAAGGCTCACCATCACCTGACTCCTCGGAGTTTGAGAAGATCCCATCATGCTCAGAATCTGTGAGCAGTAGTCTCAGTGGTGAAGCCAGGGCAGGCAGCATTGAAGGGGGGCAGGATATATCAGTGCAGAGCCTAACAGAAAAGATACACAAGATGGAGGAAAGCCACCACAGCACAGCGGAGGAGTTACAGGCAACTCTGCAGGAACTGGCAGACCAGCAGCAAGTGGTGCAGGAACTAACGGCTGAGAACGAACGTCTGGCTGAAGAGAAGCGCCTCCTGCAGACTTCACTTCAGCAACAGAGAGAGCGTCTGGAGGTGTTGGCCCAGAAAAATGAGTCGCTGGCTGTCCGACTTCAGGAGCAAACTCAAGCTCAGGCACAGAGGGAGGAAGAACTGAGTAGTAAAGGGCCTCGGCTGGCTGAGCTTGAGCAGAGGTATGCTGAGCTGGTGGAGAGCTCACGCTTTGAACGGGAGAAGCTGGTGGACATTCAGCAGCAGCTGACAGGCAGCCTGCGGGCTCTGGAGGAGGAGCATCAGGAGGCCCAGGGCCAGGTGCGCTGTCTCAGAGAGGAGATGGACAGGCTGAAGGCCCAGTTGGACAGGGAGCTGGAAGAAGGAAGTCAGGCAGCACAAGCTGCAGAGGAAAAGAAGGCGATAACAGACAGTCTCAGACTCGAAAACAGTAGGCTAAAAGCACAGGTGGATATTGAGAGGCAAAAAGTTGGTGAGCTAAAGGCCATGCAGAGTGCTAGTGACAGCACTGAGCTGCAGAGCTTGCTAAAGACAGCCCACGCTGAGAGAGACAAGTTGGAGGTGGAGCTGACAGAGTTAAGGCAGGAGCTGCTTCAGGCCCAGACTGAGACTGAGCATGTGCGAGCCACAGTATCCAAGGTAGGAGGGGTGTAAAGGTTAAACTCAGTTGCTATGTTTACTATGAAATGTTGTTTGTTTGCATACAATATTAGGACACAAGTGTGAGAAATAATGTCCATCTTTTTAAAACTGGACAGTTCTCGGGTTAGGGGATGTCTCTGTACAGTTCAAACATTTTCCACTTGGTTGCTACCATTGTGTTGTACTAAGTGGTGTGTGTAAAGAAGTGTATAGATGGTTATTAGTTGGTCATTTGTATAACTATGTAATGAATGTTAAAACAAAACACATCGTTCTTGGCTGAGTCACAATGTGAACAAGAAGACACATCTCACATGAACATGACCATTAAACAGCGTTTACGGCTGGCATTGGGTCTGTTTCTTCACCACCACAGCACATGAACTCATGTTCGCTCAAATTGTTTTCACATGTTTCTCAGCATTCACTTTGGTTTTCCCCTTCAATACCACAAACAGCAAAGAGTCTGAGGGAATGTGGATTTGGGGTCATGTTAGTGGTTGTTGCTCCAAAGTGAGGTGTGTCACCGTCAGCGATCATAGCGATGTTGTTGTTGCTGGATAGTGGTGCCAGAAGTATAGTGTTCTGCCAGTGTGTGACTCTCATGGGCGTGAGGGTGAGGCCACTTCATAACTTCACTCACTAACATCCTAATCTATTAGAGCTACATGGTGTCAGTTGGATTATATCATTTCCTTGTTTTAGTATATTATGGCTACACTGCTTTACAGCATCTTCTCTTAGGATGACAGCATCATCATGATACGCTGACTTCAGTTTCAGTAGTTGAAGCAGAGCACAGTGATGCAGTCAGTCTAATCCTTATTGAACTCTTATTTACATTACAGTACACTAAACTGTACTGTGTGGCATAACTTTTATTGACTAGTTAAATATTTGTATTTACCCTTGTTACTATGTGAATTTTGTCATTATTGAAAACCAGAACTTTAAAGACTTAAATGACAGATGTAGAGTATGGTGGTGAAATCAATGTTTAATAGTCACATTGCAAAGCATGCAAAATGTTAAGATCCTTTTAGAATCATTACAGTTACTTCCACTTCATAGTAAAGGAAAAAAAAATTAAAATATTTTCACATTAATATTGGTTGGTTTTCATCAGATCATCAGACAGATATAAGATATAAGACAGAAGTCTGTTTGAAATTTTCAGTGGTGTACACACACACACACAGTTTCTTTTTCATCCAGTCCTCCCTGATGTAGAGTAGCTCCATCAACATCAAATGGAAACACTGCACCACGAAGATGTCTGGAATAGATAATAAATTATCTTTTCTTGAACCAAAGGTGACTAAAGTGCTTCAATCTAATCAAAACAGTGACAGCAAGCAATCACTTTAATATGAAACACTGCTTTTTTGTTTTTACCATTCTGCTCTAAATCTGCCGTAATCTTACAAATGTGCATACATGCACAGGTGGAGGCCAAGTGCCAGCAGATTCAGGAGCGAGCTGAGATTAGAGAGCAGGAGCTCAGCAGCCGGGTGACTACCCTGGAGGAGGCTGGGATTCAGGCTGAGAACCAGGTGAAGGAGCTGAAGGAGACCATCTTTGAACTGGAGGATCAAGTGGAGCAGCAGAGGGCCGTCAACTGCCACACCAACCAAGCTGTCCTGGACATGGAGAGTATGTTCATTTCATTGGCTGCTCAGTTCTCTGTGTCTCTGTGAAGTCTTAATCTGCAATATTACATACGGTCAAGAATCGTTAGTCACTAACTGGTTACTGTATATGAAGTGAACAAAATATCAACATGTTGGACAAAATTACTGCAAAGTTGAATCAGTACCTCTTCTAATAAAATCTGAACAGTTGATCATAAAGGTAGACTTTATTCCAGGGCTGTTATATTAGGCGGCAGTAGCTCAAGATAGCACTGTAGCTGCAGTACAGTACAGAGTTTAGGAAGTCATTCTGAAACGTTAAATTTCTCATTGCAGATCTTGTCAAAAAGCTGGAGGAGCAGAAAGCTGAAGCAGAGAGACAACTTAAAGCCATGAATAGACAGATGAAGGTAAGAAAACTTTAGTTGTCTCACACATAAAGCGATTTGACATCTGCCCTGCCACAATTTCTCTTTTATATTGAGTGCTAAACAAACATTGTTTGGTTTATTGTAAAGTAAATATAAAATATGTGCAGATTGAGAATGTCCTCCTGACTCACTTAGCTGTTTTTCCTGCATTATGTGTTTGTAACATGCTGAGATCAGCATTTGTCAAACATTTGTAACATACAATCATACCTTCTCTTTTGCTTGACTTCTTTCTTAGTACTTTCAGTTGTGTAATAAAAGCAAAATTGCTTTCAAAATTACATGTCAAACTTCTGTCAGGGCCATGGAGCTTTGAATAGGACTTACTGCATGACACAGAAGAATTTACAGTATGAATACTGTGAATAGATGAGTGTTTGGAACACAGGAAAATACTGTAGATAGACGAAGGTTTTACACCTTTTCTGCAATAAAAAGTTTGAAACCTTGGGTAGTGTGTCACTTTCAGATAAGGATGATATTGCAGTTCTCAGTTTTCCACAGTTTTTTGCCAGAATCTTTCCATCAAGTATTGTTTCAGTTGCATTGTGGTGCTTGCAGGTTGACTGTTCAGACAGGCAGGTGTGTATTTCTTGGCACACACTGACTATTCCAGGTTTAAATGAAATAGATTCTGAAGGTAACCTTTATAAGGTTAAACTTTTAAATGTATTGAAAACGTAAATCTGCAAGATCCTAATATTTTTTAACACTTAATACACTGGTTTTACTGGTTGACAGGGTCAGCATGGGGAAAAAAATGTTTTCTTTCCAGCTTTTTTAATTTTGGTTAAAAGTACAATTGTGTCTAAGTATTTTAGGTCTCTTATTTGTGGCATCCAACTAATCATCAGTTGATGGTTACTGTATAAATATATGTTTGTGTCTTTAGGATGAAAAAGAGGAGTGGCGCAGGTTCCAGGCGGACCTCCAGACAGCAGTGGTGGTGGCCAATGACATCAAGGTGGAGGCTCAGCAGGAGTTGCGTACACTCAGGAGGCAGCTGCAGGAGGAGCAGGATCGCAATGCAAAGCTTTCTGCAGACTTGGAAGCCCTGGAGGGAGTCAGGTACCATTTCCGACATACTCCACCTTTTAGTTTCCCCCCTCCCACCGGCTCCCCTTGTTTAGCATCGGGCTGCAGTTCTTTCTCTGTCAACATAATGTGGATATGAGATACCTGCCAGAGTCTTGCCATATCCTCTTTCAGCTGGTTTATATATGTGGTACACAAAGTAATATATTATTAACTTTCCAAAATCAGTATCTTGTTTCAAAGCAGGATATATTTTAATGTAGCTATTATTTAGTCTGTATCTTTGTATTTCACAAGATTAAATGCTTGAATTTTTTTTTACTTCCTTGGATTTGGCAGACTCTGTTGGTAATTGAGAAGCATCCTGTGGTACTTCCCTCTGTGTATTCTATTCCTTTAAGCTGCTGCCCTCTCTGTCTCCCTGTTCTACACTGACCATTGCTCTGTAGTAACATTCAAACCTGAATAAATAATAATAAATTACTGTAACAGTAAACTGATTAAAGTTAGATTATTATATGAGAAGGCAGACATAGTGACATATCTGCTTTAGTTTTTTAGTGCAAAGAGGCTGCTTAAGATTTGTTTGTGAAAATAACCCATGTCAACATATCTTACTCTTTAAGATTTCTCTAGTGTTTCACTGTGTCACTGTGGCCATGCACTAATGTGATTTATGTATTTATAAAGAGCGTTGCATTGGTTTGTGTGTGAGTATAATTTGTATAAGTGTGATTGAGCGTGCAAATTTCATTGTGTTTCTGACACTGTTGTCCCCTTTCATTATCATGCCAGGTCCAATACTTGTACCTGTGGCAGAGTCTGCTTAGATTTGTGTGGTGCTGTATTTTATTTGTGTGGCCAATCAAAGAATAATCATTTTAGCAGGCAAATGATCTTCAAATGATTTCTACTTAAAACATTTTCATTCATACTAGATCACTTCACAAACATCACAAGAACAGTTTCAGTATATAAGACTTAGTAATACAGTATTTGGTTTAAAACCAAATATATTTTTACTTCAGTGCATGTGAATATAGTAAATTATATAACTGGTTTGAGATCAAGGCTAAATCAGTGAACTTTGCCCAAGATTAGCTGTTACGTTGCGTCCGCTCCCCACCTTCAGCAGCTCCCTCTGATGACTCTGTCAAAGATGTCCCTCTGAAAGCCTCCCTGTGTAATTTCCAGGTGAGTTCCCTGCCCTGCCAGCCCTCTCTCAGCCAGCTTGCCTCTCCCTGCCCTGTGTGCTGCTGCTCACTGACCTTCTTATGTGTGTTTGGCTTTGTGTTGCTGCTTCAGCCTGTCTGACTCTGTGTGTCTTTCCATATGGTGCCTACCTGCACCTCTAGGATTATCTTACCTATTTGTTCTGCTTCGCCTGACTCTTTAAACTTGCTGCTCAAGTAGATGTATCTGGTGCCACCTGCTGTTATTTTAATGAATAACACTCCTACTCTTTTTGGTTAAATAGCAGGATGGTCTGCACGGCATGACTGGATTAAACTCATGCTATGCATCATCTGCTTCAGATACATTTGCATAGCGACCTCATCACCGGGTGATTTAGTTATACTTGACATTATAAGTGAACTTAATTAATTAATCTAATGAGGTATGCATGGGACAAAAAAGGACAGAAGTACCCAGAAGTCTGCATTTTATAATAATAATGTTAAGAAGAAATGTAAAGTCTGAACTTTTGCTGCACATGTACAGTTTTATGCACATGTAAATGTAAAAAAAAAAAGTAAACAGTTATAGTCTACAGTAGCTCATCTTTACTCTATTTTTTCTTTTCAGAATAAGTGGCGGAGCAACATTTGATACCAAGACAGCAGTAGAGGGGCACTAGAGACGTGCCCTCTGCCTCAGCACCACATGACGACAGTGTTATTGTTGCACTTATTACCTTTGTTTCATTTGAAATGTAATGTGGTAAACCAGTCTCATTTAAAGCAACAGTGACCTGTGTAGATGCAGTACACAAAGAGTCTCTCATGGCACAGAGTCTGGTTTCCATTTCTTCACATCTTTGGAGCCTTTTGAATATTAATACTGTATTTTTGTTTCTCAGTGAATGTACTCTTTATGTTTGTCATTTTCTTGACTTGTGTTTAAACAATGCCATATGTGTGAGAGACTCTCCTTTTTATACTGTGCAAAGCTGCTTTGTGCCTTTTACAGAGTTGACAAGACTGAACATGGATGCCCTGTTACAAAATGTACCATGAAAAATAACGGGGTGAAGTATGGAAAAATACTGGTTAATGTTCAGCCAGTGGCTAAGTTGAAACAGTTGCTCTCCCCAGGATTTGTCTAAACAGTGGCAGACAGAAGAAATCCATATTTTATGGCAAGAGCAATGCAGCAGAACTGAAAGTCTATCTGATTATTTAGAAGCTAGTTGGTTCTTTTCTTAATATTTCTGTGTGAGTCAAAATTCACCGTACATTTTGTTTTCTTACTTTAAAACTTGACATTTATGGCTCAAAACAAAACTTCACTTTATTTTGCGACATAAGGTTGGTCTTTGTTTTTGTTTTGGAATAAAACACAGTGCAGTGTCCTCTTTAGCCAATAGATGGCATTGTGTAACACAAAGTTAACATAAACTGGTGACTTGCGTGTGGACCAAAGGGCATCATCTGCTCTGTTTTTGTTTCTTATTAAGGTTATACAGTAATGTATATTATTTTTTTCTGCCAAATAAAATGACCAGGATAACTCTGAGGTAAATCATGCTGGTAGATCCAGAGCACCTCCATTTTACTCAAAGACCAAGAAGACTGTGTCACAGGTTCCTGAAGATTTTGTTTCCCTTTAAACTGTTTTAATATATCTTGAACAGCTTTACATAAAGTCAGACTTTTTACTGAACCTCAGAAGTGATTCAAGGCCCTAAAACTTCTTATCTTATATATAAGATGTGATTCACTGCTCAGTATAGAGATTTCATCACCATCCTTTTTAATATATCAGATATTATAAGTCTGTGGTGTCACTCATCTTGAAAGATGTGTCACTTTTCACATGTTTGAGCCAAATCCTTATGAATATTCTGTGTTGCTGTAGTATAATTACATGGTGGCAGGATCTCAGGTTCAACTTAAAAGTCCAGCTTTTAAAACAGATTTGTACATTTTTATTAAAAGCCATATTGTTCTACCAGATAACAAGGTACTGGTTAAAATGTTAATGTGGCTATGCTCAACAAAAAAACAAGACCATCTAGGAAAAATTGAGATGGTAACAGTGTGATAGGTGAGTTTAATGAACAATACAGTGAATGTACTGTTTTTAGTCTTAGAAGAAAGACTTAACAAGACGTGAATGGTTTTTTTCTTGTGAAAGGATACATGTAAATGTACTGTAATGTCTATTTGACTGTTGTTCATTACATCAATGAATAAATAGAATTCCACCAGGCCAGCTGTGGTTGTGTATCTCTGTCATCTACACTCTTTGGAGGGGAGTTGGGTGCAATGTGCAAGGCAATAATTTCTTTCTTGTCATTCATTTCTCATCCATCACTGATAACCACACTCCATATCTCTCACTCTGTAGCCTAAAGTCCAATGTTCACCAGGGCCATTGGGTAGAAAGTGCCTTGATGACAGGAATACTCAGATTTATGTCAGATCAGCATACTATGTGCAAATGGTCATCACATATTGACAGTTCTTCTGTTCAAACTTCAGTGATTACAGTGATTACCTGAGCTTGTCAGTGTTCAACTCTTTTAACAAACATTCACTCTAATCAGCAGGTAATGTCTAAAATCGCAAGCTGAGGGTTTTGAGAGTCCAGTCTTCAGTGCACAAAAGCTCATGCTGTCTCATCAGTTTTCTTCAGATGTATGTGTTGTATAGTCCCTACACAGCAACTCTGTTCATTTTGTCTATTAGGTCCCAAGGTGATGAGGTGAAAGTGTCTGACTCCGATAACAGCCATCACTGGTGCGGCATCTCAATGATCCCGACCACACCCACAGACGCCAGTGGAGATGCCGACTCAGAGCCCGGAGCTACTGTCAAATCCCTCATTAAGTCCTTTGATACTGTTGGACAGAGTGAGCACCACAACACACACAAACAGACATGCACTGTAGTGGATGTAACAATAGACGAGAACAGCTGGTGAGATCTGCTGCATGGATGTCATTTCTCTGCAGCAAAGTCCTGTGTGGCCTCAGATGACCTCGGGCAGGCTAGAGGATGTTTAAGTGTTTGTCACCAGAATCAGTTAACAATCATTAAAACCCAGTGTCTTTGATAAATCTGCAAATGATCAAGAATTTTATATATATTGCAGGTATCATAAATGGACTTAATAGCAGAATAGTGTTATTGCATTGCGTTAGACTGTACACATGCACTGAATGAGTAAGTCTGTGAATCTGACCCAAAACTAATGCAGTGGGTACTTGGTACCTCACTGTCTATTGTAGAAATATACAGGCGTTTCATTTTCTGTTTTTAATTTTAGTATTTTGGTCTATAATGAAGACAGTCTGAGTCACTTTCTCCAAACGTTTCATTGCTTCCTCTGTGTGTCACTGCAAAAACCTGATTTAACTAATGTTTGTATTGGTGGAACAGAGCTTTTTTTCTGTAATCTAAGCAAAGACAAAGGCTGCCAAAAACTGACCTTCCTCCATAGCATTAATTAACTCTCAGAATTAATGTGTAAATTATTTACTAGAAAATGATACATGGCTCTTAGTGTAATCAGTTGTTACTGTTATATTATTTGGTCTCTCAGATGGACCAGGCCACACAGTTCAAATGCATTCCTCAGCAAGAAGTCCGCTGAGTGGGATCCCCGTACGCATGGCACCTGCTGCTGCTGTCTCCCCTATCCAGGTACTCATTAGTTGTTAGACTTTTTTCCTTTAAGAGTTAAAAATACTTTCTGTAAGTACATTCATTTATTCATATATTATCCCTGGTCTGCTTTCTTTTCTTTTAGAGACACTCATACATAAAGCCGCTGTCAAAGACGCTGGAAAAAAGAATCTGGCATGGAGAATTCTCTCATCCACATGGTATGTAAAACACAGGTGGTTTTAGATATTTAGGTGTCATGTTTAAATTCTGTGTATATCCATATCTCATTTAGCAGCTGTACAGCACACACTACTTTTAGGTCAATCAACATCTTCCTACAAGTCAGCGCCTTAAGAAAGTAGTAAGGCTGACATATCAAATGTCATTTGTCTACACAGAAAATGTAATGAACAGGAACTACAACATGCATACATCTGAGTACCTCTGTTTTGTGGGTAGTTTTATGACGTCATACTTAAAAGGCAAATACTCTAAATATGGTCTGCATCTACTGTTAGCAGGTGATCCTGCTCCTTCCCTGAGGAGTTGAGGTAGACACGTTGAGTAATCTGAGCACCAAAGCACCGATCAGTAATGATTTTCAATAAACTGAACCGTTTCAGATTGTAAATCCTGCCTTCTTAGAAACTGATTTTTCACATTTCTCTACTTTACATTATATTTCAGGTGTATCTTTGTGTACAGACAGTGAGTTTCAAACTAGAAAACTGAAAAAAAGGAAAATCTGCAACTTAAGTAACTAAATCATAATCATTCCTAACGTTGTAGGTGTAGGTATGATATTTCTTTCCATTTTTTATGTGTGCCATTTCTCCTTTCACAACCTGTTCTTTTTGTTGCAGTTTACTTTTATTGAAAGCATGGTTGAGTGTAACTTATACTTAAAAAGTATTCTACGATCCCTCTGTTTCTGATTCACTCCTCACATTCTCCCTTGCCTCCCTCCCGTTCATGCATCCTTCAATCTCCCAGATAAGTTGTCAGGCTGCGGGGAAGACCTGAAACCTCACAGCCTTATGAGAAAGAGCCCTTCCCTAGAGTCTGTAATCAAAACCCCTGCTGCCCTCAACAGCCGCACGGCATCCTTCAGCTACAACAGAGACAACAGCAAGCTCAGGTGGGATTACCCAAACAATTCTGACTCATACTCCTAGCTGCACAATTTTATTTAGTGTTGTTTTCCTTTATATCTCACCCACCTCTCTTACATGGAAAACAGCATTTGTTCTGAAATGTAAAAAAAAAGCACAATTATTCAAAAATATATGTTGAAACACAGATGTTGGAAATGGAATAATTATTTACAAAAAACTGTTTCAGTTACTTTTGTGAAATCGAAGTCAACTCTTGATATATGTAAATATAAGTCGTAAGTGTTATGGCATTTGTTTACAGTAACTGTTACTTCAAGCATCCTTGTAAGTCTTATAACATGTAATATATTATACTGAACTTACATTTCAGTTATTCAAGTCTGAGCTGGGTTTGGAGTTGCACAACTTTTAATTCCAACAGCAGTGATAGGACACAGTAGATTGAGTGTTCACTTATCAGAGAGGGAAGGAAGAGTCATGTTAAATAAACATGCTTCTGTCTTCTGATTCTGGCATTACGTGCTGTCATTTTCCTGTCAAGTCCACTCCTCTCTGTGCACACTCCAAATGATAGATTGTAGCACTCCATCTAGTTAAACTCATGCACAACTACCACTGCAGCAGGGTACATTTGAGGTCAGTTGTCAGGTTTACATTTACATGTTGTCACAGTGAGATAGCAGACAACTCAGGACAACACCCCGAGATTCAAACAAAATACTGCTGACATTAATAAAACATTCTCGAAAGTCAAAAACCTGTTTGTCTAGCCGCAGCTCTTCCTCCTCTAGGATCATGAAATTATTGACCTCTTCACCATCTGAATTTCCCGTATTAGTTGTGGTATAAACAGGAATAAATTGTTAAAAACCACACACACAGCCTTGTATGGGTTTCTGCATCTATATATGCGTGTGAAAATACTCTTGTATATAATTATATATTCTGTATTTGTTGTTGATTATTCTTATAAATGTGTGTGACTACACAGCAGACTTTCTCTCTCAAATAGCAGCAGCTGTGTTTGGTATGGTTTTAGGGTTATGATGTAGCTGTTGTATCACTGCTGAGAAACAAACACACTCCCTGCCTTTTAAATATTACTTTGGACAGGATGTTGCTGCTTCTGACCTCGCCGTGCCTGAAACAGGGAAATAATAAATTTAACAGCAGAGCCTTGGTGACGTGTAAAATGTTTACCATGCTCAGAGCAGTGACCGTGTCTTATGGTCTTCCCATGGCCTCAGCTCCAGCACAAGCCCCAGGGAGTGGACCCTCTGAATAATATTATAGACAGACATTTAATATGTCTGTACATAATTTTTTCTTTGTGTCCTTAGTATACTGTTTTGAAACATCTGAGCACAGTTTCATTGTGGTAGGAAGGTAAAGAATAATCGAGGTAAAGCTTTGCATCCCACACAGAATGGACACGCTGAGCTGTACGTAGTTGGTGTCATTCCAGAGTAATCCTGAGCTACAGTAACTATACATAAATATAGTGAAATGCAAAGAAGCTTTGAGCATGTAAAAATATCCAATTCCTCTTAATGACAGTGACCTGGAATTCTGAGAGTTACTTTCTAGAGAGACAACATTTGTTAGTCAGATAAACTATGTAGGAAAGTAAAGGAATATCAGATAGAAGGGAACAGAATAGACTGTGTTTTTATTTTCTTCTTTATTGTAGATGCTCTGTGGGTCACTATAAAATATCATTCTGGTGGTATTTCTGTTTAAGTCATTATGTTTCTGTACAGTATAAATTTTTAAGCTATAGCATTAATATTAATGCTACATGTATATATGTTATTTCTATGCAAGTATGTTTCTGTGAAACAATTGACCATTAATTAGTTTACTTAATGGTCTCGTTATCATCATTTTTTCATAGTGAATATCCATTTGCGTTGACGTTTGTTTGTGGATGTGAGGATGCCTGTTTTGTGGGATAATCACTTATCATATGAGCCACTTATTATATCCTGGATGACATACTGTAAATGACCCTTTCTATCTCTCTCTCCTTTTGTGATTGCTGCTCACGTTTCCTTGGTGACAGTGTGGAAAGAAAGGACCCTTTGGCTGCACTGGCGCGGGAGTATGGAGGATCTAAGAGAAACGCTCTACTGAAGTGGTGCCAGAAGAAAACAGAAGGCTATCCGGTAGGGATCACATGCCCAAGATCTCACTCAAATACAAGACAGGCTCCATTTGCTTTCACACCCTGTTTTTCCTCTACATCTTAGTCTGTTTTATTTTAGCCTCATATTCTCCAGTTTTCATTTAAAAGTGAGATGAGGACTCCCCTTCCCCCCGTTTTTATTGCTTGGATCCAGTATTGCTCTGTCTGTGCCCTCAGGTTCTGTAGTTATTTCATTTTCTCAGCCATTACTGAGGTGTTAGACTGTAGTGGCACATTACCGTGTTTGCAGACACACCATTTGCCCACCTGTCAACTCAGTGGGCACAGTGGACAGAGGTAATGGAAACAACGAAGCAAAGACATGTTGGATTTATACATTTGTGTGTTTATATAACTCTTTGACATTATGCATGTCCATTTGTTTATGCATTGTCATTGTGTTGTGTTCCCATCTGTGTTTTCTGTGTCCATGGAGCTAAGTGCTGACGATAACCTGGCTTAGCTGCTCCCATAATACCTAATTTAAGGAGCCCATTAAACCCAGTGGGATTAGAGATTTGCCTATGTAATCATCATGTTTGTGTGCCAGCGTGCCAGTTAGCTAATGCTATAACTCTTAGCAGCAGGCGGACTGGTCCTAACTTGCGCACTCTAGTTTAAGAGAAAGCAAAGTCGTTTCAGCCGACTTGGTTTTGTGATAGAAGATCTCTGATACTGACTTTGTGTCTCTCCTGTCAGCATGTACAGTAACTGTGGCTTGACCAAGTATGAAAGGGCACAGGTGATGATAACTACTAAAAATAGACTATCCAAATAGCCTTCCCACTGATAAATGGCCTAAATAATTGAATGAGTTGTCAGATCAATAGTTCCGATTTCTTATATGTAATTCTGTTCTGTGAACTTTGAGTCACCCTCCATCTGAGGTTGGGTGTTTGATGATCTCAGCACATACGCAGCAGATCCTCTGTGATGGAAACATATGACCAGATGAGATAAAACTGCTGCTGACCAACAGACAGTCTGATGATCTGTCTGATAAGATGTTGGACCTGTGCACAGACTGCTATGGCTCAAATGGATCTTTCGGCAGCAGGAGTGTGCTTGCAACAGCTCCCAACAATGGAACGTAATAAGATTAGTAAAAGGCTAAACAATGTGAACCACTCTGATGTCTTCATTTTACCTTTATAGGAATACCCTGCATTGACCAATGGTCCAAAACCCAAAGATATTTAGTTTGCTATGACGAAAAAGCAGAAAGTAATCACATTTAGTAAGTTGGAGCCTGAAAAAGGTTTGGCATTTTTGCTTGCTTAAAAACTTATGTTGACAATCTTGTGTTGATTTGACATATTATTATCAATGCTTTAACATATTGTATTATACAAGTATTGTGTGGTTGTGGCACAAATTTGAACTCCTTTCCATCTTGTTGGGTTTAGTTTAATCTGCAAACATATTCATTCATTTATTTGTTTATTATGTGTTTTGTATGTAAAATCCTACTCTGCAATGAACCCCGGTAACTTTAGGTATTAAATCAAATACTTGGTTAATTTCCAGTACTGCCAAAATTTAAACAGACTTTATCAGTCGGTTCCAGCAAAATAAAACCCTTAATAGAACCTCGTTCCCATCGGTTTGAACTTAATGGAACCTACAGTGTGATCCCCTCTCACAAAGGGCTTAGCAACACAGTGTAATTATTTGCAAGTATCAGGAATGCAGTAAGGAGATTTGGTTACTGGGAGTGTTTTAGTCTGTGGCATAATCAGTCCCTTCGTGGAGAAGCCGTTGTTGATTCTAGCAGTGATCTTTCATATTTGAGCATTTTCTCTTTATGGACCATGTAACTGCTCTGTAATTGAATAAAGTCTTTAATATTGCATAAAACACTGTATATACAGTACAAACTGACATGTCAGATGTAGTTTGAACTAGTATTTGGTATATTTGTTGTTCCACAGAGATTTATGAGATGCTATTATTTGCCTCTTGCGCCTTCTCCTTCTGCTAAATTCCAGTACCTTCCACAGGGATTTCTGTTTTCAAGCATGCATGTGCAGCACATACACTGTATGTTTGTGTATGTGACATACAGGTGTCATGCTTCATTTACAGTGGGCTAAGTTCCCAACACCACATGTCCCTCTTGAGTTTCATGACAAATTGAAGGAAAAGGGTACTGTCAGAGGACACTTTAAATGTCTGGTGAAAGGTCAGCCTGTTAGATTGTCATGCGGCCTCGGTCCACATGGAAGCCACTAATTACAGCCTAATGCCCAGAGAGACTCGCGGATGTGTCACACAGTTTGCAGCTCCTGGACAGCAGAGCACAGGGACGATGATTGCCCGAAATACGACCACATCTAGTTTGCTCACTTTTCTTTCCTTCTCCCTGTCATGCTTGTGTTCTGCTCTGATAAAGTTTAGTGAGAAGAAGTTTTATCAGTATTGTGCATATACAATTTGAGGCCTCCCTCTACAGACTAAAGTGAAGAGCTAATAAGTCAACTCTTGAGCATACAGTCATCCAGTTGTAATTTAGGTTTACCACTCTTCAGTCCATTGCTGTTAACTTTTTTCGTCTCTCGTTTCCGAACAGTGGAGTCAGGAAGCAAGCTCTTATATCACGCTCATCTGCCAGCGCAGAGCCAGAAAAGCCACTGTGCGAGAAGAGAACAAAGCCGATGGGAGAATCAGCCTCTTGCCAGTTATTACATTCCTATTGTTGGCGGACCTTTTGGTCAAACAAGAGCCTAATTAAAGTGGAACAGAAAACAGGAGCTGTTGTAAGCATGTTGGAGATTATTTGATGTTTGTGTTCAAATACAGTAGGTGTGAGGACACAGCAAATATTTGTGGACTCAAAGCCTAATGTCACATTTAGTCTGTTTATTGTGATAAATAGAAGAATGAGAGCGAAGAAGATAATATGCTAAAAGAATGCGACTAAAGCGTCATCGCACCCTAAGATGAGCTTGTGCAAGCGTGTGTGTGGATGTCTTGTGTCTGCCGTGTTTACCAACCAGCTCCCCTCCACATCTCAGTAATGCACATGTCCTTAGAGCAATACCTGACCTGTGTTAAACTCTCAGTGGAGATGAGATGCGAGCCTGAACAGGCTCCGTCACACCTCAAATGTCAGATTATAGGAAGCACAGATCGATCAGTGAAGACCTTAAGCTTGCTCACTGTGCCCTGTGGGAGAGACCGAAGGAGCCTCTCACAGGAAATTAGTATTCACATGGGAACCTGTGCTTGTCAGTGCTGGACTGGACACAGACTTGAAATATAAAACCACTTTTTTACATCTTCTGTTTTTGGTTTTTAAGAGAGTTTGTAAGATCGGACTCTAAGGAGCATGTTGCTGTACAGGCCACATTTCAGCCTGAGACTGGCCGATTAGTGTTTACTGTGTGTGTGCAACTTTTTCCTGCTCTCCATCCCAGTGTTTTTACTGCTTGTGTGGATGTTGTGGTTGGACAGAAACCAGACTACGAGGAATTGTGATCATAAAACAACACAGAGCATTTTCATATTTCATATCAGATTTCACACGTATACTGTTTTTCATGAATTTCTTTTCTTCATGAATCTTCTTTTGAGAGGCAAAATGTCTACTTGTGATTCCAGTTTTACAGAAGTTTTTGGTCATGCTCAATAAGCAAAGGCTCTCTTGAATGTCTGTTTTCTGTTGGAAAACACTCCAGCCCCCAGCTGTATATTTATCAGGCTCTTTGATGTCTTAATTTAGGACAACTCCGGACACTTTTGAAACTTTTTTTTCTAAATTAACCATAGAAGCCAAACAAAAATAAATGCAGTGTTTGTTCAAGATGTGAACAATGACCAAAGCCTCTGAACATTAGCCTCAGCTGGGACTGACAGAGCACAGTTCATCCGGCTTTGTCTGGGAAACTCACACACATGCACACATATACACACACACACACACACACTCCGAGCCACTGAAGAAACAGGATTGGACCCCAGGTGAGTGTGGAATGGAGGTCAGACATCGAGCATAAGAGTTCAAAGAGTAGCCATTACTGTAAGCTCTAATAATGCGGTATTGATGGTAATAGTGCTGTGAGTGAGATCATCAGTGTGAAATAACAGATTACACATGATGATAGCAGTGGTCTTCCTGCAATCTTACATGACTGGAATGTGTTAATAAATATGGTGTATTATTTCTTATCCTCAAATCATTTAAGATAATACTTTAACCTTACTTTAAACTTTGAGGCTATCTTGGCTTATGTGCAAAAACACTTGACATGTGGGAAGTGATTGTGCTAAGTGGTTATTAAATTCCCTTGGCTTGACTGAGATGAACAGCTAAATAGTCTCAATATTAACAATGGGAGGAAATGCTGCACTGCTCTATTAAAGGAACACCGTGACATTTTTAGAAATATGCTTATTTAGGATTTTTCTTCGAATCTAAGCAGGTTGTTATCCAGTACAATAAAAGGATGTGTTACGCTGGCTTAGCACGTCTCAGTCAGTATTCATGCAGGCTATCACTATGATAGGTGAACATTTTTAATCAAAGGTAGATCTGTTATAATGCAATAACACAGTCAACCTGGGTGTGCTTGTACCCTTTTTGACCCTTGTCGCCCTCCCCACTCTGTATCCTGTGTTGTGTGCAGAATGGGTCCATTAAATCATATGAAGAGACAGGCTGGATCTATGGAGAGCAGCACTTACCAGCTCTACAAGCTCTGTGACCTTTGCTGTTACCCTGTCTTCATCTCGATGGTCCCACTTGGCCGGGATTTCAGCCTGTCATAGCTCATGAGGACAATTCATAGCCACATTCATTAGGGCTTTGTCCCCTTCTCTGCTCTGTTGTTCTTTGTCCTTCCATTCCTAACTTTGTTTTGTCAGTTTTGTTTTCTTTCCCTCTGTCTTCCTCTTTTCTTTCCTTAATTTTTATTTCTATTTCTTTCTCACATCATTCTCGGCTGTTTGTCTTTTTGTTGCTTTACTCATTCAGTTGAGGCCAGATTCAAGGCCAGGAAATATACTGAGACAAGCTCATCAGTCAGACGACTTTCTCAGGCTTGATGTTTCCTACTTTCACCCTTTAGACTAATGGATTTTTTTAAAAACGCTGTGTGTGCGCGTGTGCGTGTGTGTGCACGTGTCTCACTGTCCGCTGCATGTTGCATTGTGCTTCGGGGTTTTAAATTCTTGATCTGTGAGTAAGAGCTCAATAATGCAGTAATGGCATGTTGACATCTGGGTGTCAAGTGTCGTGAAAGCATGGCAGCAGCTGCTGGACCTGACACCGGCCCAGTAGCGTTTACATGTGGCAGAAGAGAGCACAAGCGAGATTCTTTTGATGCACACAGTGTTAGCCTGCTGTCTGTGCTATCTTTAGTCTTTGGCTAATGCCCAATTCATCTTTGAATTCCATATATAAATGGTTTACATGACAGATGTTGACCAGCCTGGATGTGACAAAGGCATTTAATGTCTTCTGCAGCTGGGTAGAAAAAAAATCAGGTAATCGTGTAAGTATTTTTTCCAAGTAGAGTAAAGTAACAGATTCTTTATTCTTAGCGAAGACACAACCTTGAGCTCTGGGAAATTGCAGTGGGCATTTTCCACTTTTTTGTGACTCAAAAAGAAATAATTCTTACACCCTAAGTCTATCCAACTTTTTGTGAACTGTGTAAAATAATATTACATTAAAGCTAAAATACGCAAGTTCTGGAACTCAAGCCAGAGCTAGCATAAGATTTTATAAACCAACCTCTCTGCTCCCACTCCACCCTCTCCCTGTTCCTTTACTTGCCCCAGTGCTTCCCCTACATCCTCGTCATGCACTGTCTCAACAAATACAGTGTGATCCATTGCGACATCTTCCAGTAGTAATACCAGCTTGAAGCCTTCTTGCTAGAGCAGTAGTAACCTATAAAAGACAACCGTGAGCTCCCACTCCTGACTTCAGAAGGGAATATCTCTTCACTGCTGCCAAACTGTTCAGAAAACCCTGGTTCACATAAGCCTGTGACAGCACCTCTCCACATCAAGATGTGTTTGTATTATATAAAAAAAATACTAAATATCTTTATTATTAGAAAAATATATTATTATTAATAACATAAAGTTGCAGACTGCTTAAATCTGATTGATGGGATCTTTCAAGATTCAAGACAGATTTGTTGTCAATACAACAATGTACATAGTATACAGCGTATTGAAATGGCGTTTCACACAGCCCCCCCATGGTGCATCAAATCAGCTATATCTCTTTTTTAAAAGCAGAGAATCAACACTGTAGTAATGTGTGTGTGTATGTGTGACATAAACCTTTTGTCAAATACACACTGATGATTTTTTCTCTTTTTGTCTCTGTTCAGTCCTTTCCCTGTACAAGCCCCTGCTTCTCTCTCATACCCTGAGCACTAAAAAGCTGTGGCTCTGCCTTTTGTGCCGAGCGAAACACTTCCTGTCGCTTGATGCTGTGTTTGCTTTTTCGAGCCGGCTCCCAGAGAGCTGTTGTTGTCCACTGCTGTTTTAGCATTCATGCCTCTCCCACTCTTTCCACCCTGAACGAGTCCCCTTCCTCCCCCATTCCCACCCTGAACTCGACCATACCCGCCCGGGCCCTGGCTTGTATTAGAGCACGTGTTCTCCTCAGATCACTCTGACACACTGTCTGACACACTTAAACAAACCTCCCTTTGCAATGTCTCAGCTTATTTGTCATTATCTATCTTGATCCTAGAGTCTGTGCGTTCTGACTAGCCCCCTATCCTTCTGTGTGTGTGTGTGTGTGTGTGTGTGTGTGTGTGCGCGCGCGCGCGCGTGTGTGTGTGTGTATGTGTGTGTCAGTCTGCACGTGTCAGTCTGCACATACATCACGCACACACAGTGCTACTCGTGGTGCTACTATGTTAACTAAGAGAGAGAAGAGGGGAGTTATGAGAGGAATGTGGGCTGACATGACTATACAGGTGCCCTCCACACATAAGATAGGCAGAAACTAATGGAGAGGAGACTCATACTTTCAGCCTCTGTTGTGGTTATTGTAGTAGATAATGATACGGAGTGTTTGGAAAATACATTGCATTCTTGTAGTGATTGATTCACTTGTAGGGCTAATAAATTAATGTGGCAGATTAGGTTATCCTTAATTGCTCATAGTTTGGATGTTGTTGACAATTAATAGTGATCATAAACAAACCCTATGTCCAAGAATATGCATCCTGTTTGGCTTCATTCAGATGAAGCAGCTGCTCTTTCAGATCCCATTGTAACTACAAAGCTCTCTAGCTTTTCCTGGTGATTCAAGTTAGACAAACAATGATTATTTATGCTTTCTGATGTTATCTTTTATTAGTATTTTGACAAATCACATTTAAAGACGTTCACTGGCATGCTCTAGGGGGTTTTAAACTCCATCAATTTCAGATTTAGGAACACAATTAATTAAACAAAACATCATATAACAGAACATTGACATTTAATAAGGTTTAACAAGAAAGAAGTCTATATAAGACATTCTAAAGCTAAAAAATACTAGATGCTAACATGCCAATGTTTAGCACGTTTAATATTTACAGTGTTCACTATCTTATTTAGCATTAGCATGCAAACATAAGAGTAGAGCTGATGATGATGGGAGTATTAGACAAACAGCAATTTATTTAGCATCATCTGCTAGTGATGCTATATGAAAATGATTAGATTGCCAAACGTTATTTCAGTTCATTCTGTGGTAATGGAGCTAGTCAAATACAAGAAGTCCATTTGACAGTACATTTCTGCAATGTCACAGGTCTAGGAAGAATAGGATTAGGCAAATGTTATTTATGTTCTTATAACTCCAGAACTATATACCTAAGACTCATTTTTGTGACACCTTCATTATGTAATTAATTCTTTAAAATAATAAATAAATAATAATATAATCTTTTAATAACATTCATAATAAAATGTAGACTTGATTTACAGTTATTCTGCATGAAGTTAGTAGTTTGAAGTTGAATTATTCCTACCCCTGAGCTCTGCAAAAAAGAAAAGTAAATAAACAAATCTTCAAAGTGGGAAAGTTTGGTGTCCTTGTAAAATGAACACATTTCTTAGTTGACTCATGCTTAAAATAGCTTTCTCAGTGCACCTTTAATTGCAGTAGCTAGTTTTGGACACTTTTAATTCAAGTTTGAACTGTGACGGTGATCTTCAGTCATTAGGATTCATCTAATGGCCATGAATCTACAAACAAAAATTCTTGGCAGTGCAGGAAATATTTGTTGAAATATTTCAGTCTGAACTAAAATGGGAGACTGATTTCACCAGTTGACCCACAGAGCCACACCACTACAAAGCTAAAAAGTAGATAAAAATAAGTGAGGGATCACTTTACTTTACCTAAAGGCACATTTTCTTCATACCAGTGTCCAACCATGACCATAACAACTGCGAGGTTACATCAGTGTGACAGTGTCAGCTCCAACGTGCTACTTTTTGATTTTGAAGCAGGACATCCATCACTCCCACAGTTCCTCAACCATTCAGCTTAAAACTTCAGCTTTGAGCTTGGGTAATTGGTGTCCATAACACCTAAGCAGACACATGAAGGAAGCCAGAAATGACAAATTTGTCAGCACTTTTAAGAAGTTCAGGGGACATTCGTTACTGCAGTGACTTATAGCTGAGATTTTTAATTCTTGTCCTCAGGACCCAGAGTTCCCCTGTTTTTCTGTCCTATCAGGTAGTTAATTACATTCACCTAGTGTCACATGTATGGATCAGTCACTGATTGCATTTAAAGAATGAAAATCAGCACAGCTCCGGTCCTCAGGGCCATGATTGAAGACCACTGGCTTAGAGCAACAGTAAACAAACACATGGCTGCATGTCCAATCTTTCGCATCTCACCAGAGCTAATGCTTTGTGTACAGACACATTTGTCTTTTGTCCACATGTCTCAGCTGCTATACAGGTCACAGTAAACGGTTGCACAGACGATACTGGGCAGTTTCTAAACCAACCATACAACATCGACGGTCGTCCTGCTGTGGAAAGGTGAAACAGGAGCCAGGGTTCAAACTTTTTTTCATTCCTGATAAAACTATTTCTATCAATTTTCATGTGAAAACTGCAGTGTGATCGATAACTGTGCACCATTATCCCCCTATTTAAATGATATTGCACCTTCTTCCACTGTGATGAGGGAGGGTGAATAGGTAGACCTCGGAGGCATATGAAGCCTCACATAAACACATACCTCGGGATAGTCCCCCTGGCTGTGATCCCTATTCCCAAAGTGCATGAGAGGGATAAAAGAGGAAGATAGCGGAAATAACTTATCTATCCAACAGGGAGCTTGCAACGCCAAACAATGGCCTGGAGGAAGTCTTTCCTCCAAAGTCTGTGCTCTTATGAAACCTTGAATACCCTGTGTACAGCGTATGAGGTGAGAATGCTCTGTGAATCCCACACACACAAAACCTGGACGTGCTGCTATGCATGTTCGTTACCCAGAGGAGAGATCACAGAGTGCATTGGAGGCTTAAAGGGGGATCTAGACAGAAGACCCTCTTATCATCCTCAAAAGGAAACATGACCCAGCTTTAATGCATTTTGAAAAATCCAGACCAGCATATAATAACATTAAATTTTAATTTTGTGCTGTTTCCTGTGGTTCTATGTCTTAATAGCTTTTTTCATGGCCTGTTCATGTTGTCACGAGGCTATTACCTCTCCCACCCATATTATGGCCACTTTCAGCTCATTATAATTGGGTGATATTGACTTTGTCTTTAATTATCTCTCTTTGCCTCCTCTTACCTTTTCTGTCTACAGAATATTGATGTGACAAACTTCAGCAGCAGTTGGAGTGACGGCCTGGCTTTCTGTGCCCTCTTACACACGTATCTACCTGCCCACATCCCTTACCAGGAACTCATCAGTCAAGATAAGGTAAAAGACTACAGGAAAAGTGCTCACACGCACAACACTGAATTACTATACTTACGTCAGCGTCCATTCTCCTTAACATGTTGTTCAGTGTCGCAGCTAATCAAACTAAGCACACTGACCCGATCAGAAATAAATGTATTTATACAAAGAACACACACGTACTACACATTTCATGAACACTGGTTGTCTCCTCAGATCCTTTAATTTATTCTTTGCACATCATCTTTGTCTCCCTTATCCAGATCCCGGGTCTCGCTTCAATCATCACTGGGTCATGACCCACACAAGCTCACAATTCTGTGGTTTTGTATTTGTACCATTACAGCAGGGTAGTTCACATGTATATTACACTGCACAGTGTAGATGATATACAGAGCACGCCATGAAGGTCACTGCAACACTGAGAAAATCCTTTGCAGCATATACAGTTGAGTTAATACAAAAACTGATTTAATGACTCACTTAATTGACCTCTAGCATGAATTCAGAGAAGACAGTTGAATTTCTTTAGTAAGGTAAATTGTCTACAGCAGCTTTGCAGTGCTCAGTTTGCTTCGTTCTTTTTCAAAGTCACAAAAGTAAAGTATGAGGGTTGTCTCTGATTAAGGAGTAATACAAACAAACTGCGCGTTCAGCCTCTTGTTCTTCTCTCCCTGACTTAGACTTGTAGATCTGTGTCTCCAGAACAAACACTACCAGTCAAAAGTTTGGACACACATAGAACTGACCATGTTTGTGAAAGAAAAGCAGATTTCATAACATCAAATTGATCAG
>JAUMHL010000006.1:4994766-5027911 GCA_032362345.1 Sandelia bainsii | reverse complement strand
AACTGAAGACATGTATCTTTTCATGAAAAACATGGTCATTCCTATGTGTGTCCAAACTTTTGACTGGTAGTGTAAATCCACAATGTTGTTTGTGGGAAATATGAGCCTGTAAACTGTGAATATGATCTGCTTGTACAGCGTAGGACTGAAAGATGCATGTTTGCCAAGAGGAAAATAAAAAAAACATGGATGATGCCATTTTGCCAGGACTCTTTTTTTTCTACTATTAAGCTGCACATTAGACATTTCATTTATGAAGCTGTATACATTTTATAGTTTTTAGGCCGTATTGCCCGCACAAACAGCGTGAATTACAAACATAGCATTTGTGCAGTCATACCATAAGTGATCGTGAGCTCAGGGCAGCAGCTATAGCTCAGTGCTGACAGCTCTGTAATGTGGGCACGCAGGTGGTATGTAAAGTAACTTTGCAAACAATATGGTTCCTCTCTGGGGACTGCAGGTCTTTCATCCCGCTACAACATTAAAACAATAGACAAACACCTCCCAACAAGGCCTGACACATCCTACGTGACAAATTAGTCTTGTAGGCGTGTGCACACAGTCGTGTCAGTGTGAATGTGTAACATTAAACTGATGACAGAGACATTGCACTGCCCATCTCTCTGAATAATTCAATAGACGCGTGCTGGCTTTAATAACTCTTGCTGAGTGACTTTCCCCGAGGCCCAAACACCCAACCTCTTCCCAGTATAATCTGTCCTTCCAATAATCCCATTACTGCCCTCCTTCGCCCTTTATCATAGATGTTTTTCAGAAAACAACCTTATAAGTACAGTTATATTTTAGGTGAAAGGGGAGATTCATTCTCTCACATAGCAGCTATGGCAGAGCTAATTATTAATAAATCATAATGTATTAAATCACTATTGCAACTGTGCTAATGTATAGATGCAGTTAATTTGACATTTGAAGTGGTTGTGAATGTCAAGGAGAGACACAGCGAAAAGATATTGTGTTGCTGACTTTTTGTTTGTTTGTTTTTTAGCATTGCTTACTTACAAGGACAGTTTGTATTTCACGGTTCACTTACGATTTGTCACTTCCTTTTTGTAGAGAAGTGATTGCGCAAACCTCCACAAGTTCATAAGTTAAATATTTGAGGATTTCCTACATGGGGATGCTTATTGTGCTAACAGATACAGTAGGCTTGTTTGACACAAAGCTTTTGTCCAGTACAGCTTTATACATATTAAATAAACATAATGGATATGATAATACACTTCAATATGCACACAAACAAGCAAAGGCTTACAGACATTTGAGAGTTCATAAATATATTCTTTGGGCTTATTATTGCTGTTTGGACCTCCGTGTGTGGTGTTGTAATATGACGGGATGCAGGGAGATTCACAGTATCTCAACACCGAATGGTTTGTTTTTCTTCAGGTCCGGAACCTAACCCTGGCTTTTCAGGCCGCAGAGAGCATTGGCATCAAAACCTCCCTGGTGAGTTGAGCTGCCAGAGACCTCACACACACAAAGACACACAAATATCACAGAGGGAACCTTTGATTAGACAGATTTGCTGTTGCAGTTTGCTTTTATTTTCTAAAAGTTCAGCATCTGAAGCTTGAAAACAGATTTATTGGACCCTTTTTATTCCTGACAGTCTAACATCTCTCACATCACTGATTCATGTATTGCTGCTTCGCCTGTGTTCTACCACTGGGCACTGGAAATCTGTGTCACTTTGCCTTAAGAGAAAAAGTAACCTAATATCTAATTCAGATACAGTCTGACTTTATCTTAGTTGGTTTGTGAAAACATCAGTTGTTCTCCTCAGAAATTGTTGAGTAAAACCCAGCTGCTCTCCTGAGGTATTTAAACTTTATAAGCACTTTGGGAGAAAATCCCTCTGTGTTTTGCTATGCTGCAAACAAAGTCACTTTTTTGCATTGATGATAAATACATGTAGATGGTGGTTAGCTTAGCAATAAAGACATAAAACATTTAACAAGAGTCTCGTCATTCTATCTGCTCTGTGAGGCTGCTGTAGGTACAACAGCGCTTTGAGGTAAGTGTTAATGTCAGCATGTGAACATGCTCACTGTGACATTGCTAACACTGCTGATAACATAGCTACCTGAGGTTTAGCAGGTAGAATGTTTACTGTCTATCTCAGTTTCATGTGTTTAGCGAACTGACGTTTATCTAATTAGTGCTAAACAAACAGTAAAGTTGTCCAAAGGTTTGGACAAATTGTGTTGACCTGATAATGGAGTTAGATGAAAAGGTAAAAGGTCACCACAGTGATTACAATTCATCTGGAGTGGGTCATCAATGTCTGTACCAAATTTCATGGCAATCAATCCAAACTCTGTAGAGATATTTCAGTTGGGACTTATGTGGTGAACTCAGAAACTAGTACTACTGTTCCTAAAGCCATGCTGCTAGCGTGAAAACAACAAGTTGTGGTTTTATGGTGAGTAATGTTTTGGACCATTTCTGCACTGCATGCAGTCGTCACTGTGAAGTCTCTGAGTGATGACAATCCTGTAAGGCTCTCTTGGCAAGGAAGCATCTAAGAGTACAGTATTTCCAAACTTTCAAACTTTTCTTTTAAGAGCAACATTTTAAAAAATTTCTTATAAGCCCCTGAACTGGGTTTCACATTGAGTATTTCTCTACAACATGACATGTTTAGGACTAAATAAACAAAGGAAAAAAGCTGCTTAACTTATTACTTAGTAAAACCTCACAAACCAAGATAATATATATCACAACCTATGTGGATGTGAATTTATCAGAAGAGATTGAGAGTTACCTGGATGTCATCACATTTTGGCCAAAGTGTTTTGCCTAAGTCCTGATTGGTGCAGAGAAGTCTGCGTCCTGACTCCTTTGTCTTATTTGAATCAGCCACCTCGTTTTATTCAGGTCACACTGTAGATGCCAGAAGCTGTTATTCATAAAAACACATTTATATCATCACCCACACAGTTAATGTTTTCATGCTTTCCTGATTTTATACTGTGTGTGTGTGTGTGTGTGTGTGTGTGTGTGTGTGTGTGCGCATCACTGCCAGTAAGACTGTGGACACGAAACAGTCTAGTCACGTGAATTCCTCACCACTTCTAGGACAAAGAAAAGAAAGGGGTGGATTTTGAGAAATAATCTGCTGTAGCCTTGGAATTGAGCTTTTCTCCTCCGATCTTTTATTTGCACTGTACATACTGGAGGCACCTTTAATCTTTTCAAATATGCTAGAAATGGTTGCAAAATATCTGTAATGTGAGAGTTAAACTAATGTGATCTCTCCTCCTCCCTCTTTGACATCTGTGTTACTGTCTTTATGCTTCTGATATCAGCTTCATGTTTTGAGCAACACAATAAAACAGATGAATGTTGTTGGATTTTTGTTCTTTGCAAAAGCCTAAAAAAAACCATTCTGAGACTACTTCAAATCAGTGTAATAGTTCATTGGCTCTAAATTTGGAAGAGCCAGCTGGAACTCAGCAAGGAAGTAAATTAGGTTTAAATGTTTCACCGAGACCAGGGTTCACATTTCTTTCTTATTAATTCTCCATTACGTGCTTGTGGTTGCAAGATTAGACGATGCTAATTTGTTCCCATGTCAGTGGGTTAAAAATGCAGTAAACAAAGAAATTACTGTAGCTCAACTGCCACACGGTCTTCTTAGTCTGTACTGACAAACTTCCATATAGTCTTTTCCTCTCGTTATCTGCTGCATAAACAAAACTCTCAGACACGACCCACAGAGAGGTTGATCATCCTCCTTCTGGGGGGGTTGAGAAATCACGGAGGTGACTCTACTGAGGCTTCTGTTTAAATCTGAGCCAATGGAAGCTGCCGTGACGCTCATTCAGTGTAGAGTCATGTGAAAGTCCGGTTCACTGTCTGACTCATCACTGTCAACCAGGATTTGTCTCTGAGCGGCTGACTGCAACTTCACCAAGCTGATCAGTCTCATCATGGCATGGCTGTAGATTTTAGACTAAGCACTTTTTCCTCAAAGTGTGCTGCACTAAGAGCAATAACCACCTCTTGAATTTTATATCTGCTACATATTCATCTGTCCTGAAAGAGCCCGTCACTCACTCACGACATTTGACTCTTCAAAGGTAAATAACTTCATCACTGCCACCAAAATAATCTTTGAACCAGGAAAATCAAATGTAGGGCTCTGTCTGTCTTCATACAATGTCTCATTGAGATTCTGTACATCACCACAATGAATTTGAAATGAAACAGCTTTAATTTAAGAGATTTGTAAAAAATATTGTGGGAACTGTGTCGAAATCACAACCATTTTTATTTATACACTTCCGATTTTAAGGTCTCAAAACTACTTGAACAAACTCAGTATAGACATTGACATATGGTAAATTGTCAGTTTAATTACTGATTGCAAGTATTTTGCAGTCAACGACCACCTGATGTCTGCAACTCACACAGTACACGTTAGCAGATGCGGGGTTTCTCCTCTGGCGACCTTTTACTGCAGCTGTCTTAATTTCCTGCTTGTTCCTTGGGCATTTGGTCTTCACCAAGTGAAATCCATGCTCATTTGGATTCAGGCCAGGTTATTGACTTGAATGTTTTCACATTTTTGGCTTAATAAAGACTTTGGTTTCACAGTAAGCTTCATGCCATTGTCCATGTTTACTGTGAAGCGCCATCCAGTGAGTTTTGAAAGCATTTGGCTGAATTTGGGCAGATAAAATACTGTGGCTCTAAACACCTCAGAATCCATCCTGCTGCTTCTGTCAGCAGTCACATCATCAATAAACACAAGAGAACCCATTGCCTTGGCAGCCATACATGCCCGTGCTGTAACAAGACCTCCCTCATGCTTCACAGATGAGGTGGTAGCTTCAGATTAAGAGCAGTTCCCCTCTTCTCATTTTTCTGGTGCAGTCTGATCTTTGTCTCATCCTTCCGTAGGATGTTGCTTCACTACTCTACAGTTCTGTTTATGTTTTCTAACAAACTGTAATCTGGCTTTCTTGTTTTTGAGATGTACCAGTGTTTTACATCTTGTGGTAAACCCTTTGTACTTAGTCTGATGAAGTGTTGTCTTGATTGTTTACTTTCATGCTGGATCAGGGCATCAGTGAGCTCCTGGACAGTTTGTGGTCCTACTTGATGGCATCGGATGTAAAGATGCATTGGATGTAAAGATACATAATGTCCCATAGTCAGTTAGATTTAGCTCAGGGGCAAACAAGGACCAGTCAGTGGCACCAGTGTCTTCATCATCTAGGAACTGCCTACACACTCTGGTGACATGAGACCGGGCATTTTCCTGCACGAGAGTAAGGTCTGACAGTCACTCTGAGGATTTCATCCCGGCACCTCACAGGAGTCAGGGTACCACTGGCTATGACATAGAGGTCTGTTTGGTCCTCTAAGGATCTAACGATATGCCTCGCCAGACCATCACTGACCCAACACTAAGTGTGTCGCACTCGATGATGTTACAGGCAGCATAACGTTCACATTAGCATCTCCAGACTCTTTCACACCTGTCAGATGTGCTTAGTGGGAAACTGTGAAGAGAATGGGGCGCCAGTCTCCAAACTGTTGTTCTCCAGAGAATGCCAGTCGAGCTGCGCAGTGCCGGTATGTTAGCACAGGTTGTAACAGAGGACGTTGAGCCGCCATCATGGAGTCTGTTTCTGACAGTTTGGTCAGAATCATGCACACCATTAGCCTGCTGGAGATCATTTTGTAGGGTTCTTGCAGTGCCAATCTCCTCCATGCTCTTGAGACTGTGCTGCGAGACACAGCAAACCTTGTTGCCAATACACATATAAATGTGTACCTGTATAATCTGATTGAGCTGCAGGTAATACCTCATACTACCAGTAGTGACAAGAACACAAAACCTGAGAAGAATCAGTCAGGAAGGATCAGGAGAGAGCATTTCTCTGTGGCCACCACATGTTAAACCATTCTCTTTTTAGAGGTTGTCTTGCTTTTGCCTCTCCATTGCACCTGTTGTCACTTTCATTTGCCCCAAAGTAGATTCACAGTCGCTTGTGCTTGGACAGATTGATCCCTGTAGTTTAACTGACTTTGTCTTATACTGTAATGATTAGGTGTAATTTTTTGAGCAGTGTATATGGACCTGACTGTACATTTATTTATTTATTAGACAAAAACAAAATGTAACTTTCTCCAACATCTCATTTATCATCCAGTCACACCTGTTTGTCTGGTGCTTGCATTTCCTGTGATATTTTGTTCTTACACTAGACACAAAAATTTTGATTGCACTTGACTTAATTGACATTTGTGCCAAAGCAGCTGAGAATAACCAAACCCTAATGCAGTTTCAGTAAATGAATTATATAATTTTGTGTTTTGTCTGTCTGTCTAATGTGATCAACCTTCTTTAAATGTTGCATACATGTCAAACTGATTGGGTAAATGGGGATGATGTCATTTTGAAAATCTATAGCATTCACATTCATTACATTTGTCAGGTGCTTTTATTTATTTTGACTTTCCATAACTCCAACACCTCTAAATCACTTTTTTTTCACCCCTCTCACTGTTCCAAACAGGACATTGAGGAGCTCATGAGGACCGACAGGCCGGACTGGCAGAGCGTTATGCAGTACGTCTCGCAGATCTACAAGTACTTTGAGACCTGACCGGTGAGGAAGAGGCGCTGGAGAGTGATGAAGTTCTGGAGGCACCGCAGCACTTTTCTGTCATTACATTCACCTTCCAGACAGGCTGAATGCTGCCACTTTAACCCTTTTTCTGCTTAGTGTTTGACACTAGAGACGTGAGAGAGGGTTGATCTTTTTTTAGAGAAATTAAGCTGTCATAAACTTGTTGTTTTCTGTCTTATTTCTTGGCAGTCGGTGCTGAGGCCCACATCCAGCTACAGCGCAGTCAGGAAACACAGAACTCTGGTCATTTATACAAGCTTGAAGTATGGATTTGCATCTGCGTGTCATACAAATGAAAGCAGACAAACAGATAATGGTGCAAAACGCTCCGTTTTTTTTAACCCTTGATATAATAATAATTGATACTTCATTGATCTTCTTGGGGAAATTTTGGTGGACAGACTGCCCCTTTGAGGCACCAAGGGTTCGTGGTTCAGCGTCTTGTCCGGGGACACTTTGACATGTAGCCAGGAACCACCATAAACCACCAACCCTGGGGTTTGTAGAATACTACCCGACCTACTGCTCCACGGTCGTCCCCTATTGCATATATTGATTTACAAAGATTTGAAAAGATTTCTTTAGTGCTTCTGAATCAGTTTCCGTGTGCTGCCAACACTTTTCTAAACATTATTAGCTAGTTGTCAGAGTTGTCTGTGGAAATAGTCTGACCACTGTGTTGTTAAAAATGTGCCAAATCTCCTGCCAAGACACAACATACACAAGACTATGCATGGTTAAAATACAGTGTTCTTCCTCACTGCACAGTGTGACGTCTGCTTTCAGCATGCAGTCTCCAGTGAACCAGCGTGAACCAAACTGGACCTGTTTGCTAAAAAGAACTGGTCACTGCTCATACTCAGTGCTCACTGTAAACAAGCTGGAGTTGTACTCAGAGAGTATTTTGAACTGATAAGTTTGAGTTAAACTGAACTGAATCCTTTATATTTTCCACTTCTGTTGTGTTTCCTGGTTTGTCCTTAAAAATAGGAATTAGACAAACTGTGATGTGACACTAAAAAGAGGTAACAGTACGAGAGCTGCACAGAATAGTTTTGTAGAAATATTTTTTGGAATACAGATTGATCTCTATGTTTGCATTGTTTACAGCGTTAAGGACTGAATCAAACCACAGTACTGCACTCTCTCAACAACTGTGGTACTGCGGCTGCTCTGCAAAATATATGTATCTATATTTCACATGCCATGTTTTATTACAAAGGAGAGAATGTGTTTTACATGTAGCAGCTGAGGTGCAACATGTTCTCTGTTGCAGGTTAATTTTTTTCTTTCATTTTCAGGTCAGGGCTGTCCCCATCACTCACAGATCACTCACAGTTGTAATAAAATATTGTTCAGTGGGTTTAGCTTGAGAGAGGAACAGCATCCCATGAAGAGATGACTTACTTATTAAATGACTTTAACTTTTTATAAATGTTGGCACGTTGTCAGTTTTTTTCCTCATGTCCAGCTTTCAGTGAATTGATGAATTTACTGGCGGAATCTAAATCTATTTTGAGCAGCGGAGGAAACTTTTACTCATCAGGAGCTGCAGTTTGTGATTTCCCACAGGCTGCAGGTCGTTGCATAAGACTTTGCATTAATTTCTTTCTTGTCCAGCGTCTTCGTTAACGTTTTATTCGTTGACGAAAAGTGTAATTTGCCATCATAGCTTCAAATCGTACTTTTTGTTTAGTTTCTGGAAAGTAAATGAATATTTTTCGTCTAAGGCTTTCGCTGGCGAAACTAACTCTGCTCTATATGATTTGCAAGTGTTCTTATGTTTTGGAAGATAAAAGTGTTATTTATTTACAATGCAAGGCATGGATGCAGTTTTCTATTTACATTTGTCAGATTTGGAGCCCTGCCTGGATGAATATTGCTCAATAAAGAATTGTCACTTTTTTTTAATTCACCCATTTCTTCTTTATTATACAGTTTATTATACAGTACTTCTACAGTGTGATGCTTAAGCACAAAGATGCTCAGTTGCTTCGGGGTAGATGCCAGTGCTGTGCTCCTGCAGGAGGATTGATCATCCTGACGCATATTTCTCTCAGCAAACATCAGGAAAACTACCCTGTTACTGAAAAAGAAACTCTGGCACCGTTAACGTTGTTCATGCTGATCAAAACCGCTTAAATTTCCGTTCTCACATGTACAACCACAACCAGCATGTGGTGGGTCTGCTGGCACAAGATTTCAAAGTCGACATCCGCCATAAGAAAGGAACTGAAAATGTTCTGTCTCATGCTTGGTCAAGATTCTAAATTTAAATAGTGATTTGTTTGTATTTTAAGGGGAGGGGTGTTACAGTCCCACACCTCCCTTTTATTTTCTGCTCCCTGTTGTGATATGTTTTCTCATAAACAAGTCTGTGCTGTGCCAGTGTGTGCTCCTGATTGGTGGATCATCCCAGTTCCTGTCTCAAGCCAATTAACCCAAGTTTTCACCTCTGCTTTCCCATTGGTGTGGGATCTACGCTGATCTTCCAATCAAGTTCCGGGACTCATCATGGCTCCTGTAAAAAGCCCTGTCCATAATTCATTCATGGCGGCTCCAGTGTTTTTAGTGGCAGTGGTTTTCCAGGTTGATGTTATTACCTTTTGTGGCACTTTGTAACTACTTAGAAACTTTACTGTGCCTTAGACTTGGACTTATTTGGTAGAACCTCGTCTTTGTTTGTAATGCCACCAATTTCAGATTTGAATACAGGAGGCTGGTCAAGGGGATAGACCAATATACACTCATTCACGCATCTATACACCCTGTCCTTGTGTACACACACTTACATCATCTGCACTGACACTGAGGCCTATTATATTTAATACAGGTTACCCGGGGTCTAAGAGATGCTATAGTATTGTATTTATAATTGAATAGTTAGTGTATGTTAGCTAGACCAAGTTGTTTTATTGTGTTTTCTTTCTCAACCTAAGTTAGTTAGTAAAATAATCCCAGGCTATTAGATAGACTTGTTTTATTTTTTTTATTGTTTTCAATGACACCCTCTACCTGTGCTCTTCCGTATATATTTTTTATGGTTCATGCCTATTTTGTAAACTTTACATCCTATTTTTGATTAGAAAACAAACAACAACTTAATATTGATAACAACCTTTTCCATCTTGGTTGTTGTTCTTATGTTAAACCTTTATTAACGAGCCAGGGTTGTAACATTCCGTGAACGCACCATCTTTTCAGTGTGTTTTTAAACGTATCGTGCGTTTCACTAGTTGAGGTCTAAACTGTTTCTCTGTGCCAGGGTTGTACACATCAGGGAATGTGTGAACACTCTGTGGAAAAGGGGTTTCCTGCTTCTCACTGCACACCTCGTCTGATATTCCACTATAGTAGAGTGTAGACTGTTTGTGTAATATCACACGGGATAATTAAAAGGATCTAGATGTGATGGAAGGCAATTAAAAAGTAATTAGTCTTTATTTGGTCATTTAGAAGTGTTTTGTTTAATCGGGTTAAGTTTAGACTCCTCAGTTATACCACACATCACACATATACTTCATAACTATGTGCCTCTCGCCTCGTTTAAAACTATTTTCCATATTTTACCATGATTTTGTGCTCATGACGTCGGCGCGTGCATCTGCGTCAGACAGATGCGGAAGAAAAACAATATTCCAGTAAGACTAAAAACATTGTTGTGGGGTGATTTCGACCTCACTTGAGACTAGATGCAGTCGCGTGCCCGTGTACAGTGCTGATCACGCACATCATAGCTTTTACATGAGAGGGAGAGCACGTGCTGATATGGTTGGATGCTGTTTAATTGGCGCGTAATTACGCACGTCCGATCAGTGACGCTCTTGGGATTCCATGTTCACTGCGAGTGTGTGTGTGTGTGTGTGTGTGTATGCATGCGTGTCTGTGTGGTTGTTTGGGGCGTGGCTTCTTTGTGGATTCGTTTCACCTCTCTCTTTTTTTCTCGCGTTTCTCTCACTTCACTTCAAAACTGCTGTCGCGGGGAAGTTGCGGTGACACTTTGCCTGCGCTTCAGAGTCAGAGATCGGCCGCTGACGATGTGAAAAAGCCAGAGAGGATGTACAGGTTCATAAAGGTGAGCAAAAACAATGTTCACTGACTTTATGTTTCTTTTATGGGTGCACTTATGCTGCAAGGGCGGAGGATTAATGCATTATTACGCAGGGGTTGCGATTGTAGGAAATAATATGCATATAAAGTAAAGTCCCTTCTCTTCAACAGATGGTTGGTTCTGCAGCTCACACTTGTGGAATATTTCTGGATTACAGCAGAAAGACTTCTTTACTCCAGTGGGACTAGAATCAGTATTGTAGGTGACCCATTTCTCCGTGAACAACCTGCAGATTTTAGTCCTTTAACACACTTTGCTGAGATGAGTCCGTACTACATCCTGATTGAAGTAGTAATTGCTGTTCTCTCCATATCCGGCAACATACTGGTTTGCTGGGCGGTCGCGATCAACACCACTTTGAAGAACGCCACCAACTATTTCTTGGTGTCTCTGGCAGTGGCTGATATTTTGGTCGGTTGCCTCGCCATCCCTTTTGCCATAACCATCAGTATCGGCATTCATCTGGACTTCTATGGATGCCTCTTCCTGGCCTGTTTTGTCTTGGTACTGACACAGAGCTCCATCTTCAGTCTTCTTGCCATTGCGATTGACAGATATCTGGCCGTCAAAATCCCTCTGAGGTGAGTGTTTTTTTAGATCTTGGGGTGATATAGAACAAAGATTTTCCCTGGGATCCTCACGTGTCAACATCACTGTGCGTGTGAGGATAATGATGTGTAAACTTTAGAGTGATCACTCTTTAGCTCTCCCTCTGTCATTTTACTTTCATCTAATTGATTAGATCACACTCACTTCAAATCCTTTTAGGGGAACCTTTGAACCTGTTGGACCCCATCTTGGAAATCAGTTGCCCATCTAAAAACAGGACTGTTAATTGAAATGTTCCCCGGCTCTTTAATCACTCACTGTTAATAACCTTGTGCTGAATTAATAGAAAAACAATGACTTCCTGAATGTCGTCATGTGTCCTTTATAGAAAATAACATCAATATCACTTTGATGATCTCATAAATCATGTTTCCTGTGTAGTTTAATACATTGAGTAAAAATATTTAAACTTGGAATGATAATCAGATAATACCTCACTGCACATTATTTAAACATGTTGTTGGAGACAGGCTTGGGAAACACTTTGAAGTGACTATTTTATAATTGTGAATCTATAATCGATAGGGCTTGGGTAATTCCATCTTATATGATGGTGACTTTGTTATTGCTGCAGCAGAAACTCAAAAAGAATAAATCTGCATCAGACTTTAAATAATTTTAGATCACTCTTACCCAATAGGCTGTGTTCTTTTCATCTCACACCTCCTGCAATTCATAAAAAGATGATCTATCAGGAACTGTTTGATGGCATACATCAGGAGAAGCTGTTGGATCAATATGTAGCCACAGTATGTCACTTGTATTGATCCTGAGGCAGGGCCCACAGAGATTTACTGTGCATCCTCTGAGCCTGTGCGTGTCTGCAGTCTGCCTGAGGAAACAGAAACAGGGAGAGAGACAGCACTGTGCTGCTTGATATTTCCATGAATTGAAAGTTTTATCTGATGGGAATTGTCTTTCTCCAGGTGGAAGGGTGTTGGGCATTTGACCATGTCTGAGGATGTGTGTTTTTTTGGTTGTTTTTTTTAAGGGAACATTCACAGTGGTGAACGCTTGAACGCTGTGGGCTCTGCATGTGGTTTTGGGGGCTGTCCGTGCTGAGAGAGTGTTTGGCTCTGATGTGCTATCATTTCCATTACACTCAAACACTGGCAAGCAAGGGCAGTTTGACACTAGTCTGGGATGAAAGTTGTCTGCCACCAATCACATAGCTTGTAAAATCCCCAACTCTGCATCTATTTTTAAGCTACGGACGGAAACAGGCTCACACACAAAACACTGACTATAATTGTCTGTAAATGGGCAGCACTCTTGAAACATGCTCTGTAAAGTTTTCAACATGACATTATGATTGCTCAGCTCCCATCCTCACAACACCTACACACATCAGATAATAAGATCTTTGAGTGTACTGTAAGTTAAGCTCAAATTACATGTCCACAGTGATGGCAAGTATTTGTGTGAGTTTGTAGCCCTTTGGGGCTTTTCTTTCAGATAAAAGTGTTTTCACAGATGGTTTTAGTGGAAGTGAAAGGCCAGAGACAGATGTTTCAAACCCCGTGAGAAGACAAAGCCGCACACCCACTCAATGCTTTCCTTAAACCTCTGTCTTCCCTCTGCGCGTTTCTCAGAAAAAGACCTTCTGGGTATTTTGTCCCTCTGTGTTGTTGGTGCTTTGAAATGAACTTAAACACATTGTAGACCAAAAATCCATCAACAGCTGCAACAGCAGGTCTGTTTTACTGTGGTCAGAGAGATGGAGCATAATTTAGACTCAGGCTACTGTTTCAGATTCAGCAGATTCAGCATCCTCGTTTTATTTGCCAGATTAAAAGTTCTCTTGTATTAGTTTGTTTCAGCACATGTAGAGAGGTAGTTGTTGTTAGACATTTTCACCTTTAATGTTTAAGGCCTGCTTTAGTGCTCCACAAATAATGGAAGGTAGTATTACACTTAAATAATAGACTGGACTTCAAACAGCAGATCCATATATAACCAATTTGCATGGAAATCTTGGAAAATCAGGTTCCAGGTGGATATATGCATCATGGCGCACACACAGATCACACAAATGCTTCGTTTTCAGACTTTCAAGTGAGGCACAGATTATCCACAGCAACAAATGCGGAGTCCTAAAATGACCTGAGATCAGCTCTGGAGAGGACAATTAAGAGCGGTGCAAAAAGATGACTGATAAATGAAGTTAAAATGTCTGCGGAGTCCACAGTATGGTTTAGAGTTAAGATTAGCACCGGATGTCAGTTGTACGTGATTTATAATGTGTGTTGGTTTTGCAGCTTGTGTAAAAAATAAACCATCAAGATTTACGCTGACATCTACCTCACCCCCAATTCGATCACCTCCATCTGCACCAAGTGTAAGAGTCTGACAACACTGCCACAACTCGAAGACCTAATTCAAAGGAATAATTTGACATTTTGGGAAATTCACACACGTGTTTTATTCAGAGTTAGATGAGAAGCTTGATACCACCCTCATATCGGTGCACTAAATATGAAGCTGCAGCCAGGAGATGGTTAGAAAGCTCCAATCTGCCTCTGTCCAAAAATAACAAAATACATATTAGATATTTTAGCTTCAGACAGAGCCAGGCTAGCTGTTTCCTCCTGCTTCCAGCCCCCTGCTTAATGCTAAGACTATTTAAATTGTTATGGGTGTATTGAGCAGTGAGTGTTAAGATATTACAATTGTGCCCTCAGGTTTAGTAAGAATGGTAGTTATTTTGCATGTTTTATACAGAGAGTTGTTGACTGGAAAGTGAAGGAAGTTAAGAGTTAAACCCATGATGAACACTGTCTGGAACTTTTAATTTATTTGCATTATGGCATTAGTGCAACGTATCCGTATTTCTCTTGCTCTCTGTCCTCTACAGGACATTTCCTCTTCTGTCTAAATTATTCTTGCATTATTGCATTTTAATCCAAGCGTGAAAAATTTACAAATTCAAATCTGTGTTCACGTGGTTTTATTCTATTTATATATATATTCAGAGACTCTCACAGATACACTTCATAGTGCAAATACTGTACAGATGTGAAGGGGTGAAGTATAAAGTCCCCTTGTGTTGTCAGTGTGAACGGCCACCTGTTAGATTGTATTTGAAGCTGAGCTGCAGACAGTGCTGGACATTTAAGTGGACGTTATGAACATTTAGTGTGTGTGTCTGTGTCTGTGTGTGGCCTGGCACAGGTCTGTGGCCCCGGGGCGGAAGCAGAGGGACAGACAGAAGAGAGGGAATGTATGGAGAATGGAGCAGGGGAAGAAAGCAAAACAAAGATAGATGCCAGTATGCTGTCGTCATTGCCAGAACTAATCCATTCAGCCGCTCGCCCGCTCTCTGCCTCCAAAGACAGAAAAACAGAGTGAGGGACAATGTTAAGGAGATGGACCCTCTGGGAAACGGATCCAGTGCAGCCTGCTGTACTTCAGAGTGACAGGAAGATGGAAAGGAAAAGGGGGAAGGTGTGAGTACGTGAGGAACATGTGCTGGTCACTGTGGGGTCTGACGCTTCCTCTCCTCCCTCTAAGTGCTGGGTTATGACCCCCCTGGAGGAGGTCGCAAGGTGGGGGCTGGGCCTCCACACCACTTTTGAATAATTGACGTTTGGCATTATAGAATCCATTTGCTGTGAACACTCATTCAGAGGTAGGACTGAGATAATGATTAAGGAGTTCCAGTAACATGACTTACTGTACATTTTACTAGCAAATTCTCTGCTTCTGAAACCACGACTCTGATGGCACTTGTTTCCAGCCTGTGACCTCTGAGGCATTCACTGTGGGGTGAACGCGCTTCCTCATATCCTGAGATCACTCTAAACTCTCACAGCCCTTTAAAGTATGAGATTATTTTATTGTATAATTATAAACTTCATGATGTGTAGCCTGATATTTTTCCTCATCAGAATGAGTTCTGTCTCCGTCCCTCCTAACTCAACACAGCAATATGTTTACAACAGCTGAAAAAAAGGGGATTTCATGTGCCACACAAAAATTTGCATTCACTGCTGAACAAATTACACACAAATGATGTTGATATTACTTCATTAATTGACTACAGATGATAATCAGCGTGGGAGGTGGATGTTTTTTCCTGAAATAGCCATGTCCATTTCCTCGATTTATCTTACTCACTGTCTAATCGTGATAGTCTGTGTCTGCAGAGACCTGCCTTCTCCCTCAGTTGCTTACAATATGTGTGATTGTTCTGGGCGTCATCCTTTTGTTAAAGGAGCCTGTTAATATACAAGGACGGCGCAAGAGAAACACCAGACAGACAAGATGAGGTGGAGTTGGTCAGGCAGACACTGGTTTGTGTTGGGGTGACTGTTCAGGAGGCAGAGAGAAGAAGGAAGTTTACAGGTCAGTACTCAGGAAGTCAGTGCTTTAAACGTGGACTGATTATGAAAAACTGGCCTCCAGAGCCCCCCATCATTCAAAAACCAATAGAACTCTCAGGCTGAAAGAGACACAAAACATCTAAAAATGAGGCTGTCACATCCTCATTTTATGTTGAGTTTTGGGTATTTTTTCACAAACTCCTGTTTAGTCATTTCTTGTCTCTTCAGGGTCATTTTTTTTATTTCTGGTTGCCAAGTGTCTCTTTTTTGGTAATTTGCCAGCTGTTTTTGCTGATTTACTCTTTGTAGTCATCCTTGGGTTTATTTTTGGGGTTTTTTCAACAGTTTGTGGTAATTTTTGTGTCTCTTTGGTCATTTTCTATTGCTTTAGGATGGTTTTGCATCCCTCTGTGTTACTCAGGGGCTCCCTGGCCCCTCAGGTCCTAGCTGGGTCTGTTATAATCCGTCCATGGCTTTAACCATTAAAGTTTTTATAGTTTACAATGAATTTGAACAAAATCACAAAACGGCTTATAAATGATAAATTTACATATTTGTAAAGGTTAGGTTCACTCAACAAAACTCATACCCATGCATACATTCCTAGAGTTATTGCTCGCTCCTGTCGATACTCTCATCATTAGTCCTGTGTAGCCTACAGAGCTGAAGCATCATCTGTGTTTCAGCTGTTGAGAACAACTGTGGAGTTTGTCGCCCAGCTCGCACACTGGAATTGCATTAGGAAGGGATTGATTACAGTGATGTGACATATGCATGTGAGTTAGTCAACAAATGGCTTATTAATAACACAGCCGATTAATGTATAGCATTGCTTATTAATCATTCACAAATGATTATTCCATCATTAACTAATGCTTATTGATGACTTGCAAGTGTTATCCCATTATTACTGCAAATGTCACGTTTTAAGTTCTGTTATAGTGTGATCATATACTGTGCAGCTGCAGAGGTCAGATGGATTATTTGTGGCACCTCCAGCTCATACTGGCTTCTGTGTGTGTGCGCGTGTGTGTCAGCATGCATATGAGTCATTACCACGCGGTCGCTCGCCTGAAGCACTTTGAGTATAGAGCTCATTTTGCTCCAGGCGTTGTTCATTTGATGGGGACAGTCAGTGCGACAGTCCCTGCATCTCGATATGCAGCCCGTGTGCACCTGCTGTTAATAATTTCATATCATATTTCAGTCAGGCCATGGCTCTACAGGAAACACGTTCAGTCAGTGTAAATGTAAACAGTGCAAAGCTAAAACAGACAAAAAAAGTTTCCGTCTCTCGCTGGTTCATTGGTTGCTTTCATTTTCATGTCTTTATGCTGTGTTGATGTGATGTAGTAAACTCTCACCTACAGTTTCTTACATATACACAAAGACAGATTAACAGACTTTTGTTATTTTGGTGACATTCAGTAGAAATTTAAGTGACGATGATGTGAGATACTCTCAGAGACAGCAGCACACTGCTTTAATTTTTCAACTGATAATATACTTGGAGGCGATATTAAAATAAGCCTCTCAAATAAACATTTGACCAGTCTTCCGCTCCCCACCTCTTAGCTAGCCCGACATCACAAGCCATAACCATCACTTGTAAGAGAAATTATAAATGAAGGAAAGCAAATAGCAATAATGCAGCTGCATCAGTAGCTTAAACCAGACACTCAAAGCATAACTTCATCTTAGACGATAGGATATTATGAGAATGTTTTTTAATAACGGAAGCAAAGACTTGTATTGTCTTATCTATTCAAATGTGCAGAAATAATCATTCAAGAATCTCAATAAAGTCCCAATAAATGTCTGTTTGCTTAAACCAATTAGTGGCAAACAAACAATTTACTTAAGTAAATCAATGGCTGCATTTATTTTGGTGTTGTGCAGTTAACTTCTCTCTCTCATCAGATGCTTGTGGTCATGTGTCTCTTTTGTTGGTTTGAAAATCAAACGCGGAAAAAGATGATGATTTCGATACTGTTCACCAAACCACTGCACAGTCACTCTTGACTTTGTTGTGTGCCTAATTCCTTATTTTTAGATTGAAAGAAAATGAAACAAACATGCAGATATGAAACATCACGAGATGGATGATTTTACATAATAAAATTATTAAAATAAATTTATTACCTCACAGAGCAAAAAAAGCACCCACAGAAACATTCATGTTTGCACAGTATTAAGACAGTAACCACTGCTGTGTTTTCTCTAGGTACAAGGAGTTAATGACAGGAAAGACTGCCAGAGAGATCATCGCTATTTTATGGATCCTCTCCTTCATCATTGGTCTCATCCCCTTCTTCGGCTGGAACTTAAAGTACTCCGGCTGCGGGAGCAACAGCTCCAGGACACACAACACTACAAATTCTCCCCTCATGCAGGGGCAGAGTAGCGGAGGAGACGTACTATGGAGTTGCAAGCTCCAGTGCTACTTTGAGAGTGTAGTGGACATGCACTACATGGTCTACTTCAATTTCTTTGTGTGTGTGCTGCTGCCGCTGCTCATCATGCTGGGCATCTACCTGAAGATCTTCACTGTGGCCAGGAAGCAGCTGAGACAGATTGAGCTCAAGTGCGTAGGCAACGGGGACAGCCATAACCACGGGTTGCTGCAGAAAGAGATCCGGGCCGCCAAATCCCTCTCCATCATCGTGGGACTGTTCGCTGTCTGCTGGCTTCCTGTCCACATCCTCAACTGCCTTACGCTGTTTTACAGGGAGCTGGATAAGCCAGATGCTGTCATGTATGTTGCCATAATTCTGTCCCACGCCAACTCTGCAGTCAACCCCATCATCTATGCTTACCGCATACAGGATTTCAGGAATACTTTCCGCAAGATCCTGGCCCAACACTTTCTGTGCCGCAAGGAGGAGCTGTACCTCAGCTCCAACGGCAGCAGACGCAACAGAGACCAGATACACATGACCATCGACCCTCTGCTATAGAGAGTCGTACAGAGTATTAAGTGTCTGTTGTTTCAGTCTTGAATTTTTTGTTCACCGAGGTTTATAATGTTTACAGAACAAGGGTGTGATATGTGAAGATTAACTGGTGTCAAACATGCCTTGAATGTGGACATTTATTTATGAACTGTGCAGAATATCAGGGGAGATGCAGTGAAATGTTGAATAGTTAGTCTTACATAACTTTGTATTGTTAAGGGTTTTTGATTTTAAAAACATATTGAAGCTAACTGGATTTGTAGGACTGAACAATCCACACTTAAAAAAATCTATTTATCATTCTGAATCCAACCTGTTACAGCTCCAACACTCCTTTTTTTGCAATATTTTATATTGTTGACATTCAATGCCAGTGTTTAATAATTTATTTATTACCAAACCTTGTCTTTGAGAATGTAAAGGCCATTCTCGGCCTTTGTGTAGCTATACCTGTACTTGTGCACCTAGAAAGGTACAATAGTAGTCTACATTCATACTCATGATCATCACAGGCTCAGTATACAAAAATGCTAAAGAAAATGTGTACTAACTTCAACAGGATGCCTTAGAAGCAAAAAACATTGATATATTTCATATCAATATCTAAAATAAGAGATAAGAAATATACATACTTTTACCTTTGTATACCAGAAATGTTCTTAAGCTGCTGCAACCAAGTGTCAGTGTTTGCAGGGGTCCCTGCTGCTGCACGTTTATTCCTCAACAAATAGTGTGTGCACAGGCAGAATTACACAGTAGTCTACAGAGGGATCAAAAACAACAGGGACTCTCGTGTATATAGAGGAAAAAGGCAGTAATTAAACTAGAAGGAAAGTGGGGTCAAGTGTTTCCCCTCTCAGATGATGGTGTTTTTCAGCCACGCAGGCCCAGAAATATGAAGCTGTTTGGCAAAACACACCTGCGGTGGTGCTCCTTAGCATTTCCATGTTTCTTAAGACAAAAGCTCAGGAAGTGGGAACTGATTATATCCTTTATCAAAACACGGCAGTGGAACAGAGCATTGTCAGCTGCTTTGTTTTGGGTCAAGTGATGACAGACTATAAGTAAACAACCCAGTTTAAGATTTGATACTTCAGATCAATGCAATTTTTATTCCTCATCATCCAGGCTTCTGGTACACATGTGGCTTACATAACATACAACACCAACGGTTTGATAATGCAGAGATGCAGTGTTCAGCGTGGTTCTTATATTCCTGTTGATCTTTGTGAACTGAAGACAGGGACGAGAGCTGATCAATCAAAGAGGTTTGGATGGTTTAATCAGTACAAAGCAGAGTTTTGTTTGGACTACTGTTGTGTATGTGAAAAACAGGATGTATTGGTAACCTGAGAGCCATCACTACACAAATGAAAACACATCGCACTGATATTTTAGGTCATTAACTATTTGGTGTGCTTCAATGGTGGTGTTGAACCCTGATGTCTTGTCTCCACTGCTTCACTATCTCCCCTCATTTGCTGTTGTGTCCAGTGTATCACCTCTGACTGACTTTAAGGGCTAATAAATACAGGAGTGTGCCGACGTTTTAGTACATTCCAATGGAGACATCCACACTGTAACTGCACTGTAACATTGTATTATTGTGTGTAATAAGAAGTACTGTAGGTGTCCGGCTTTCTACAAGCTCCTGATTGATGTCAAACTATTGCCTTCGTTTGTGATTTTAAAGGTAAGATGGACAATAACGAGTTGATCTCTCAACATTCCTGCCTTTCATTACAAAGTATCTGTCGATGTGCTGTAGTGTCGTCACTAATTAAGAGAAATATCCACTGTGCTCAAGCTAATGTTCAACCTTTCAAGAGGCCGTTGTTTCTTGCATTCAACAAAACTACAACCATGAACTGATACTGCTATTTAACATGATGCAATCTGTATGTATGGTGAACTATTTTGTTAATAAAGGCAATGTTTATATTGTTACAGATCATTCTTTATTGCTTAAAGCTCAATTTTAAATCATAAGAGAATGTATATTAACACAACATATATTGGGGGAAAAATAGATTCATGTTTTTAAAAATGTTTCTGAGGTCGTTTCAGCTTGCAGACATGCTACTTCCCTAACTGATGTAAAAGAGCCTAAAAATAAAAAGGGTACACACTCAGTAAACAGATGTCGTCTCCCTGGAAACATTAAGACCTCTTCAAAACAAAAATATACATAAAGGAACATCTGGCGTCTTTCAAAGAGACAAGTGGAAGAGTGGGAATCATGCTAGCGTTCCTGTGCTCCAGTTCTCTCCGCAGTGACCCAAAATGTCCATTAAAACATGGGCTCTCATCTTGGAGGGCCCATGCTGTCGCTGTGGGGCCAGGTGTGATGGGCCACCTGATGTACTCTGTAGTAAACATACCTAGGCGTGGGCTGACCCGCAGAGCAGCGCGGACATCTGCTGATCAGACACACTCTCCTGCTGAGTCACACCCATGGCCTGACAAAGATAGACAGCCAGGATGTGTTTGCACTGGGGGAAAACATCACAGACACAGATTCATTACACGACCACGAGCACTGGTGTGACTAATGACAGGGATATGAAGCGCTAATGACACGCTGGTAATTTAAATTCAAAGATCTCGTGTAAACATCAGACTAGAAAGGGAACGTTTGGCTCAGACCTGCTGAAAATATTTCCACTGAGTAATCATCAGTCAGAGAGTTTTAGTCATGAAGCAGAATATTTTCCAACAATTATATTAAATTCTGAGCATTTCTTTAAATGAAAAGCACATGTGATTAATAAGGTTATGAGTGTGTATTTTTCTCCACACGGTGTGCATATGAGATGAATTGTGACATAACACCAGCAGCTAAATGTGTGTGTCGAATGACAAATTGTTCAGCAGTTTTGTATTTGTGTGTCACTAAACAGTCATTTAGAAGCTCCTCTCTTTGTTATCAATATTTACAGGTCAGTTATTGACATTTCAGCCTCTGTACCACACATTAGGCAGTGGTATACTCAGTCTGTACCATACATGCTATAGTTTTACCCACACTAACAGACGTGTGCGTTCGTGTTGTAGTGTGTTGAAAAGAACAATGGCACAGAAATGTGGTTTTACTAGCTTCTCATGGCCACTATCTTTACGAGCTCATGGTCGTCTGCTGTTGATGGGAGAGCTCCTGTATCTTTCCTCTGACCTACTTGCCAGAGAAGTATGAACCTGGTCTGGTCTTATCCAGTCATGTTGGAACTGACACAGCTACTGAACGAAAAACAGTGGCTCCAGCGGGGGAGGACTGCAGACAGCATGGTCATATTGAGTCTCTTGAGTGTTGTATAATTTTGACTCGGTGATTGGACTCGTTTTAGCTTACGTACATGTAATGACACAAATACAACTCCAGCTTTATCTAGCTAGCTTTAAAAGTTGCAGGAGAGCTTGACGAGGCGGTGAACAGTTTTATTTTTCTGTCTTTGAGTGTTTTCATGGGGAACGATATCTCTGGTGGCATTAGGATTTTTTTCTCACGCTGATTTTAACAGCATCCTCCAGGGGAACAACTCACTGATACCCAGAGCAGGAGCGGCGGCTGTTTGCTTGCAGATATTTAGGACAAAAACAGCGGAGCAGAGACACCCCTCAGTGAGCAGACAAAAACATGACCACTACATCTGTTACACACATTACAACGCGGGCTTCGTCTCACTTTTGACTGGAGGATGCTTTTCTCCAGGATGTTCGCCTGACTGACAAGACACAATGGCTGTGAAACGGATTTCACCTCTCTGTGTGTAATTGTGCTATTGTATACAATGTCTATACATGTGGTCCTGTGTCAGTGTGTATACAGAGTTCACCTCCAGCAGGGTGTTTATCTTCCTGTGTGATGGCTTTTTTACTTTTTTTTTTATTACCAGCACATTCTTGAGTTTCAGGATACATGATGCTTTTTTCTATACTTAGAGGAATGAAAATATTTATTTTCTTCACAACAGAAACCAAACCACAGCCTAAAATTATTGTAATTAGAATGGACTGGATCTTTGATGCACAGCATAACTCCGGTAGCTAAATGTTAGTGTCGACTGACAAGCAGCCCTGCATTATTTGTGTGTGTCACTAAACAGTCATGCTCCTCTCTGTATTATCAATACTAACAGATCAATTATTGACTCACCCTCAACCTATTTCATGCATTATACATGAGATTTCTCATGTGTGTTGACTAAGGAGACAAACTCAACATGCAGTGAATTGGACAAACACACGGAAATTTGTTTACTAGCATCCACTCTCCTGTTTATGATCTCATGTCCGTCTCATGATACTTTGATACCTTATTTTGAGGAATAAAAATCATATTTAACAGAAATGCTTTTTTTATATTTCATTTGACAGAAACCAAGCTACAGTCTAACACTGGCAAATTATTAAAATTTGTATAAATGTGACCAAACATACAATGTTTTGTCAATACAAAAAACAGATTAAGGCTGCATATGCACCGTGTGTAACACTTTGGATGAGACTCACCAGCAGGCCTTCATTTCTGCGGAGCACAGCGTAGGCGAAGGCTGGGCAGGGGCAGTAGTGACAGGACACAAAGCAAGTGTACAAATGCCCTGACCCTCCCATTACCTGCAACAGAATACAATTAAGTAAATGAATCATTAGCAGCGTAAAGTAAAGAAAAGTAAATTAATTGTTTCAAAGTGACATACTGAACAACTTTTGTGTATTTGAAAGATCATACACAGTGTCATGTGTCAGTTATTTCCTCATAAGGGAGGAGGTTCACAAATCAAATATGACCACAGAGCTGTTTGTACTGGCTGAAGAAGTACGCGTGCAGAATTGTAAGAAGGAAAAAAAGCTCTTTCCTGCATCCTACACATCCGTCAACAAGTTGAGACACGACTGGCTGAGGTTTGAGACGCAGAGCAATAAAGACATGAACATGTTTCTAATTTCTATGCATATAAAACGTATATGCTTGAAATGGTGCTATTTTACCATGAACCAACAGGTGAACTTGACATAAAAATTGTTTTACTTTTATACATTTTATCATTTGTATATTTTATGAATTTGAGCCGTTTCTTTTCTTACGTTACACAGGAGATAAGACATGTGATGATGTCATCTAGATAAGCCCCACTGCTGCTTCATGTGTGAAATCAAGCTGTTCACACATAACAACAGCAGTCATGGTGGTTATACTGGCATATCCACTAATCTGGCAGGAATATGTCAAAGGTGACTGAGTATGTCACTGTTTCATGATCACTTATGATGATTTCATCACACGATGATGATTCATTGCATTGCATTCAGTGCATTTTTTTATACCGATTTTACAGTCCACATGAACTCGACTATCCCAGTGTGAACAGAATGGGGGGCTATAAAGGTTTCATAAAAGTGACTGGACAGTGGCTGCTTCTATGAACCTCATCATTTTTCATTAGTTATCTGAGGAAGATATAAATTATTCATTTTTAAACAACTTGTATGTGGTCTCTAATGGCCTCAGCTGACAGCTCCTCCTGCCCATGATGCCGGTGGTACTCACTCTCAGCTATATACAGTGATTTAAGTCTCGTTCTCATGCACATGACACATGAGGACATTAAGTCGGTGGATTAGCTTGACACTTCACAATAACTAATGCCTCCCAAGATGTCAGAGCAGGCTCCATTATTCTCCAGGGTTTCGATAAATTACCTTTCTCTGTGACCTACTAAAGTAAAAACACCTAATTTGTTCAATGTGATACTTCATTATAAATAAGCACAAAGAGACAACTACATGTACTTACAGCACCTCAGCGAAGATTAATAAAGCACTGTGCACAGCAGGATGAGGATAGAAAAACCAAAACTATGAAGACCAAGCCAAAGGCACAGTTTCTAAAGAGCTATGTTCATTGAAAACCAGCTCACACTTGGGCCCTTTTTATTGTCTGCTGGCATCAAGTGGCTCTGCTGCAACTCACACTGCAAAGCTTGCAGCTAATAACACCAACAGACATCACAAACTGTGAGTCTCCTCTCGGCAAGGAGCCAGGTCTCCTCGACAAAAACTGTACATTAAGGGCTTCCATTCAGCCACTGCAGATGGAACATCTGAGAGAGTTAAAGCCTCAGCAAAGCTCTGGCTCCATCCTTGTCTGTATATTGCTGTCTCTCACAGGAATACTTCTCTGGAAGCCATCATGAGACAGTGGGTCAGGAGTTTGGATGGCCCACTGGTTCCAAACCACAAACAAGGCTTCGGGGAAATTAATGCTCTGGGAAGTCACTGCCCCTATAACTGCACTCCAACATATTGTATATTCAAGGGTCACCAATTATTTGATGCATTTACACGCATTTGTCAGTTTATTAGGTACATCCACAAGTAATGCAGACTAACCAGACTAGTACTGTAATAAATCCTCCTAATGCTCAGCTTTTGTTTAAACTCTTTAACAAGTGTTGGCTCAACTCTATGATGATTTTGAAAGATGTCATTTGTGCTGCCGTTGAACTGTACTGCATTGTACAGAGGTGTTTTTATTATTTTGGCCACTCCATTTACATCAGTGAGACTGGGCTAAATAATACAAATAACAGGTGTGTAGCATGCACAAGAGCTGCACATCTCTTATGTTTATGCTGACGAGCTCCTTTAAGAGCTAAAACTCCTTCTTCCACTCCACAAAGAGTTTGTTTTACACTCCAGTCAGGAAACTGGTTTGGCAAACAAACACTACTGGAGGAAGAAAAAGGAGCAGCAGTGGCACAGTTGGTAGAGTTAATAGAGTGGTCGCCTATCGACTCTAGGGTCAGCGGTTTGCGGCCCGACTCCTCTAAGCCTCATGTTGACGTGTCCCTAGACAAGACACGGAAAACCCTGAACCCTTGGCACCTTAAATGTAGCTGCCTGTCAACAGGAATTAGTGCAAAAGGATTAAAAAAGTATAAATTATTATTATTGTTATAAAATACATTTGAGAGCTTCTTTGGCTGCTTCTTGTCAAAACCAAGCACTGACATTAGGACAGCATCGACACCTTCATGACTTCCTTGACCACAGACAACAAACAGTAACTGATCAGAGATGTCAAACAGAAAAAGAGACAAAACATCACACTCTTAGCTGGCAATATTTTCTGACTTTATCAACAGCAACTATGCTGTTGTCAGTAATAATTGGCATTTTTGCCAAAAAATAAGTCTTTAATCAAACAACAAAAGATTCAATTAATGTCAGTAAACCACAATCAACTAATCATTCCAGCACTACTGACACCAAAGACTGAGATCCACAGAGAGTTTATGAAGTTGGAGTCTCAGTACTGTTGAGAGTGCACGACTCACTAATGTCTCCCAACAGGCCTCGACACACCATTCCCTATGAAAAGGTCACTGCACATCAAGAATGAGATAAGGTGAAAAGCAGTGAAGTGCCAAAATCTCATGGGTTATTCATTCCTTTTGAGGAAGGCGGAGACCAAATAACCACAGCAACATGAGAAACTCAACTGTGTCCCACGGAAACAGTATATTAAGAGCAAATGACAAAAATGGTGGAATTTGTTAATTTATCAACTTGTATTTCATCATTTTCACACACAGCAGCCACTTAGCATGCAAGACACTGAACTTCCAGTAAACTCAGTAATTTATAAGCTCTAAGAATATACAATAGTTTAAAACTGAAATGTGGTTCTGATCATTTTCTGGAAACCATTTAGGAATACTAATCTCAGTCTGATAGGTGAAATCTGCTCACTGATCTTGTTCTTGCCTTACAGGAAATTTGTGAGCAATGTTGACAAGTGGATGACTAATTGCACAGCGGTTATGTTTTAAAATGAGCCACTGCTCCCAAAAATATCATCACTACGTTAACTCTCTTCCAGAGGTTTAATGATGTTGGGCAGTTGTCCCGTGCTGCCCAAATATGGTCAACTTTGAGTGAGAACATAAAGCCCTCCAACCTCACAGGTCTTGGCTGGCATGACCCAATCCTCTTCACCTAATTTCCATCAACATGTATTTCTTAAGAGTCAGAGACCTGCTGTGATAACACTTAGAAGGAACTTAAGGTATATCTCAATGCCATGCCAGCTATGCACTAACCACTAGGTTCAAGGATTTAGGTGGAAAGAGCTTGGGCTGCTTTTAACAGCTGCCCACTGAAGCACTCACCATCCAATTAAAATTTATAGAGTCAGAAAGCAGAGTAAGCTAAATATTTGTGACTTTGCTTTGAGAGACCATTTGAACAGATGCTATCTCAACTGAAGTCTCATGTAGCATCCCTAACTGTTAAAACGTTAAACGGACCTGCTGGTCAGAGGAGCAACGCTCACAACTGATAATAATATGACAAAATAAACTTTATTTTTAGGATTTATGACAAATAGAAAAGAGCAAATTATGTGATTATTAAATGGCTGCACGCTGACATTTCTGAAGATTATTTAACGTTCAGTGCAATAGATGCACTAACACAGTGGTTCTCAAACTATGGTACTCAAGGCTCCCTCTAGTGGTACACAGGAACACCTGAGATTTTTTTTACGAAAATTAAATAATAACATTAAAGACATAATACTACTATAGTTTACAGGTGAACTGTTTGCACTCACTGGACAACGTCAGACTTTTATACACTTTACATCTCCATAAACATTACTAACAGCATTAGAGTCACAACACCACATCCCGATCTCTCAGGCTGTTTTTACGCACGGTCACATGGACAGAAACATCCTTATTCACAGACATCGCTGAAGTCTAGTCACTGAAGTCTGTGGGTTAATAAATCGAGAGCATAGATTACTAAATGTGTCATACAGCCGCTTTGAAGCCCAGTGTGTTCCTCTCCGGCAGCTCAAATAAAGCCACAAGATCATCGAAATTTTATATATATAAAAAAATAAATAAATAATAACATTAAAGACATAATACTACTATAGTTTACAGGTGAACTGTTTCTGCTCACTGGACAACGTCAGACTATAAACACTTTAAATCTCCATAAACATTATTAACAACATTAGAGTCACAGCACCGCATCCCGAATTACAAGTGTTAGTTTAAACTACCCTTACAAAAAAGAAGTACACTTTAAGTTCATATTATTAAGTATACTTAAGTATACTTCAAGTATATTTCCCAAGCATCTAATTCTGTCTTGTCCCGGGCCCAGCCAAGACTGTCAGCTGGCCTGTACTTAAGTATAAGTCCAATATACTTATACTTTTCTGTATACTTCTTATTATACTTCATCCATCCATCCATCCATCCCAGGTCCTTCTAGCTGTGAGGCGACAGTGCTAACCACAACTCACCGTGCTGCCCTTATTATACTTCAAGTATACTTAAATGTAATTTTGTCTAGTATATCTATAAAAGTACATAAAAAGTAAACTAAAAGTATACTTGCTTATTTTTAGTTTAAAAAAGTATACTAATTGTATATTTGAATGTACTTCTTTTTCGTAAGGGTAACTATACAGTGTTTTCATACGAATGATGTTGTAGCAGAAATCTGGTATCTGAATGTCTGTCATACTTTAGAACCATGTCCAGTTTTGTTGGGGACGTTTAATTCAGACACATGAGCAGACAAAACACAGGTCGGTAATAATGTCGCTAAACTGAGTGCGCACACTTCACCCGTTTGATCTCTCAGGCTGGTTTTACGCACGGTCACGTGGACAGAAACAGCCTTATTCACAGACATCGCTGAAGTCTGTTGGCTGATCAGGATGTGATGGTAAATCACCTATTTCTGAATCCAGAGTGAGCTAACATGTGATCTCACGGGTGAAGTGTGCGCATTTGCGCACAGCTGTACAGCTGTCTGCCTTCTGCGTGTCAGCGAGCACCAACTTCAATCAATTTAGAGACCTTATTACCGGTGGTGAAATGGAGTCATGTGATCATTGTTGCTACGTCTGATTGGTGAAACTAATGTGTAGAATAAATGGTAAAAATAAAAGTAACGAGTCAAATGTTGTCCAATGTAGCGGAGTAAGAAGCGTTTCTTCTTCACAAAACTACTCAAGTAAAAGTAAAAAGTATGGTGCAGTAAAATTACTCCTAGAAGTATTTTTTTTTTCTTCAAAAAGTTACTTTAAAGGAGTAAATGTAACTCGTTACTACCCACCTCTGGTCATAATGATGGTACTTGGAGAGCCAAATATTTTTTGAGGTGGTACCTGGTGTACAAAGTTTGAGAACCACTGCACTAATGTATAATGTTACTTTGTTTTGATTATCTTTTGCATTGCTATCAAAGGGAATAAATAAGTTTCAGGATTATTGTCGGTAGTCAACCATCTAAATCTTCTTCTGTGTTGTGTTTGCTAAAGAAAACAGTGTCCTGAGCTGAAGTGTTGCAGAGCAACAAGTAAACGATAAAGCAGAGCAGGGAGGGAGAAATCTGTGACCTTCCTGCAGGTTGAGACACCTGTAAACAGCCCAATGACCTGTGTCACTTCCACTGAACATCAGTGGCGACAGGATACTGTACAGTAACAATCAAAAAAACAACTAACAGTACCACAAAAAAACTGCAAGAATTAAATGACATTGGTTGGGACAGAGTTTTTTCACCTAATCCATTATTCTTTCTATAAAATGTGAAAAAGTCAAAAACACAACAATCACAATTTACAAACCCTAAACTGCTTATTTTATTCAGTCGAAAACCAAAACATATTTAATCTACTGTGATTTTGACAGAGACAAGCCGCTAATGCTCATATGTGAGAAACTGGAATGTTAGCAGTGAAACTGGTCTAATCAATCACTGCAGCTGAACAGACAGACTGCATACATGGTTAAAACCTCAGGAAGCACAAATACAGTAAGTTTCATCTTGTTCAGATTTCTGTCATTAATTTCTCTTTTATACCTCAGGACTTTTTCTGCGGTAAAATAAATGACATTAGGTACAAAATCAGCTGCTCATCTTCTTCTAGAGAATAGGTCCAGCATTACGTTGGACACCAGGTCTGTTTCTATGAAATTTGAGGCTACATCTTTTTAATCACAATCTAAGCTGGTGATGGTTTCTAAACCTACACCTTGATCCTCTACCAGCTACACTGTACAAAGATCTCCGGTCAGTCTTGGAACCTACCATGCTAAATATTGTTCAACTGGCATTGTCCCCACTAGCGTGTCTCAGTGTGGTTTACTGAAGAAACTACACCTTGATCCACAGTCATTGAGTAATTATCAAATAGTCTCTAATTTCTCTAAGTATTGAAACAGGTTGCAGCTAAACAGCTTTCAGCTCATATACGTAGCAGTAATCTTTTTTAACCTTTCCAGTCTGCTGTCAAGTCCCGTCCCTCCACTGAAACTACACTTACCCAAGTGTAAACAATCCTCCTGCTAAATATGGATTTGGATTACACCTCTGTGCTTCTCTTACTGGACCTTTGCACTACTGTCAACACCACAGATCAATGTACTACACTGACTCAAACAGTTTCCAGATTGGCTTTTGCTTGGCAGGTAGCTCAGTGGGCAGAGCAGGCTACATGCTGAGGTGTCCTTGAACAAGACACCGAAACCACATAGTAAGCATTGACATCTACTGTCTGGCAGCTGTCCAAACAACAATTTCCCCAAGCGGATCAATAAAGTATCAATTATTAATATTATTTGTAAAAACACAGTTTGTTTCTTCCTTCAGAGATTATTTGTAATACCACATCAACATTTTCTGACATTAAATATACAGAGTACATTGGAGCTCAGTTCTTGGCCCTCTTCTCTCATTATATTTCACCTATTGGCTAAATTATACACTGTCATGAAATCAATTTCCATTGTCATGTGGATGTACGTCCTTGTCAACGTAGATTACCCTTTTCAGATTAGTGCTTCTCTGCTCTGAAAAGCTGGATGCCACATAATTTCCTGCTGCTAAATTCAGATAAAACTGAGATGCAGGTTATTGGCCTGCCCCAACACAGTGACCAGTTCAATTAACCTGATCAGTTAATCTTAACTCTAACTGTAATCTTGGAGTCACATTTGATCCTCTCTTTTGAACAATGGATTAAAGACATCACTAAAACTGCCTTCTTTTACCTAAGTAACAACTTAAATACAACCTTCTCGCTTCATGGCAGATGCAGAGACTTTAATTCACACCTTTGTGTCATTCCCACTGGATTATTGTAATGTTCTGTTTTCAAACCTTCTATAAGCCAGTAAAAGAAACGTCTTCAAATGGTCCACAATGCTGCAGCTAGAATTTTAACCAAATCCAGAAAATTCTACCACATTCCCTATTTAATTCAGATCAGACTTTCTGATGGAAGGTGACATATCAGAATATATATGTCATGCTTCTGATGACATATCAAGAGCTCTTGGCACTTGCAGGGTGCAGGGCTCAGAGTTACAGACGTCAGCTGGCTGCAGGACCTTTTTCTATCACACCACCTTCTGGAATAACCTCCCTGCTGACATCATACACTCCGACTCTGCAGAGGTCTTCAAATCTAAAACTCATTTATATTCCCTAAGTTTTCAATTAGTTTGTACATTTTATCAATCTTTTGTTGGGGAGTCAGCTTCAGTCTCAATAAATTCAATAAACCCAGTATTTACAACGTAGTCCTGCCAATGAGATTATGGTATTTTCTCTGAAAATCACTGCACTGCTCTGCTCTAACCCTCAAGCACATGCCGGATGTGCACCTCTCTCTCTCCTTCTCTTGCATTTCGTGCATTTTATTCTTTTTCCAGGCCCTCATTGTCAGAGGAAGGTCCAGGTCCTATGGGCTGGTGGCACAAAGAAGTTGCTAGCTGTTCTCACTGATCATATCTTGTCTGTATGATCTTCTTGCATGATTGAGGCCCAGTGTTTTTTGAAATCTTAGACCTCAATGCATGATCGTTCTTCAGAAAAAAGTAAATATCACAAAAGGTATCAGGTGCCAAAAATAATTATAAAAAAACGACATTATTTTTCAAACAGAAGTTAAAATAAAAAAGTAAGAAATGTTTCTCCTGTTATGTGCAGGATTTGTTCTCATGAAAATTAAAGCTTTCTCCTGAAAAGACAAAAAAAAAGGCTCTGCATGAACGTTAAACGTCAGACAGCCTTGAGCAAAATAAAGCAAAACAATTAAGATACGAACAAACGAGTTGAAAGTGTCCCAACAGAATCCATGTTTTTATTTAGCTGTATTGTATTTTACAGTTCCTTTCAGAAACCTGTGTCTGCGGGGCCCTGAAGGAGTTTACAGGAAATTTGGGTCACAATGACCACAACCTCACTGGACTTCTTATTTCTCCCACAAATCACTCTACTTCTTGTTGAGGTGAATGTTTAACTTTGAGGACAACATAACTCAGGTCAATTTTCAGAACACAGAGAAACAGTATTTTTCCTGGTATTTAGTCAATTGCTAACAATGGATAATTTTTATATTGCTTATAAAATAGGCAGATTTAAAAACCAAATCACAGAGCCCCCTTCATTACGATGCCTAACCCTTTGTTCAATTCCTGTTAATAAAGTTTCAATTTAGATATTATGCAATACTAGATACACCAGAGAAGGTTAGGTAACATCTATTATTGTAATCTTAAAGAGTTATTGTAAATAGTCACCTCTCAGTACCTCTATTATACAATTATAAAATGTTGTGCTAGGATTAGCTGAGCACTGAATTGGGACACAATAGTGTGTGTTTCCGTGTGAGCCTGAGGTGACATTTCACTTTCAAACAGGCTTAATCAAAAACTGAAAACTACAGATACTGTATTCATAATGTGTCACAGCTTTTCTTTAACACAACATCCACTTATTTTCTTTTTTGGGGAGGACTTCTAACATCCGTGGATCTAACATTGATCCCAAACAGATTTTTGTTAGGTCAAATTTTTGATTTTGACAGAAAAGGGGCTTTGAAGTTAGATGGCTGCTGAAAGGCAAGAGATAAAAAATAACGTTCTTTACTAGATAAAATCCTATAGGCCAGGTTCTCAGACCCTCACACAAAATACAGTATACATTGCACTAAGGAAGATACAAAAGAGATATCCACAGAACACAGTCATTTAGTCTAATACTGAATACTAATACTGCATCCTTGTTAAAAAAAAAAAGTCAATTTTGGTTTGGATGTTGAATGTATATTTATTAACTATTATTGGACTGATTGTGAAGTCTTTTTGTGAAGAAAAAAAAAAACAACACAATTTCTGTCTGATTTTTTTTTTTATAACCATGGCATGAATAAAACTGGCTTACCAGGAGCTAGTGAACAGTGTTAACATAGGTCCAGTTGGTTAGTGAGACAGACAATCCTGATGTAGTTTCATTCAGACAAAGACATAATCTTGCTACTTTAATAATAATTCATTTATTTGTATCATGTAAACCGGGCGAGCAGGACTACAGATACACTACTCACAAAAAGTTAGGGATATTCGGCTTTTGGGTGAAATTTCAGGATGAACCTAAAATGCACTATAA
>JAUMHL010000006.1:4959147-4972549 GCA_032362345.1 Sandelia bainsii | reverse complement strand
AGAGAGAGAGAGAGAGAGAGAGAGAGAGAGAGAGAGAGAGAGAGAGAGAGAGAGAGAGAGAGATTCTGTTCATCACAATAATATTGTGTCATTGTTGTTCCTCCATGTACATGTATGGTATTCTAAATTAATTATTCTTTATCATGTTTTTAATCACAGCTCTAAAATGTAGGTGAAATATATGTTTATAAAGTATTGTAAGTAACAGTTTGTTTCTCTTTTTCTTAGCCATGAAAATATGAATTAATATGGATTTTTTTAAATTTTACTCTTTGCAACAAAGGAAAAATAAAACTGGCCCCAAATGTGATTCACACACCATGTTAGCTTCTTGTTGAGATAATAAAGAAGCAGAAGAACATTAAGGGCCAAAAATAAGTGACTAATGCATTAATGTATTTGCTGCAGTTATAAAATCACAAACATGTAGTAGAATATGATTATGATAGAAAGAGCTGGCTCATGCTTCTTTGACTTTTACTGTATTAATACAGGCTCCACAAGGCCTACAACGCATATATATAAAATAATATTTACAGCATATAAAAACAAACAAATGAGACACACACAGTACACACATATTCTCAGAATACAACTGTTATAAAAGCATTTTAATTCTTAAACAAACTATCAGGTAAACACTGACTAAATTAAGCCTTTATACAGTGTAATCCTCGTGTGGGTACATATATCTTTATGCAAACACCATCAAACTAATGATGGCATTTTTAGTTAATTAGCATTGGCCAATGTCTGCTCTAATGCCGACTGATTAATAAAAATCCATCTTCAGACAAGGTTAAGGGTGGAGCTCAGCTCAGGCACACAGAGCAGGCAGCACACAGGAGAACAGGGGGAGCCCTGGTGAGGAGAGGCTTTACTAGTTTATGACAGTGCACTGTTACACTTCACTTGTTACTGTACAAAGCGAGTAAAAAGATCATATCAAAATTCCTGTTAAACAAGCAGACTATCGGAGAAATATCCCAGTTCTCCTGGAAATTCAAGTCTCAAGCATTTTAATAGCGGCTCCCTGATGCCTACAAATTAAATAAAATCTCCTGCATATCAGAAATTTCTTCTCCTCTTGCCATGAGCGGACCTACCGCGCACAGGAGCACACCACGTAGCAAGCGACCATTCCTCACAGCAGCAGAATTAGTGAGGCGTTCAGGGACAGTACGGAATGTAGGTCATCCATGTTTCTGAAAGTTTTTTTTATTTTGAAATACTTGAAATAAATAAAATATTTAAATTCAGCATATTTATCTCTAATTAGTAATTGTTAAATTGTTGTATTTTATCTGATGCAAATAAAGAAAAAAAACAACAACATCATCATATCTGCATTACAAATTGGCCATTAGCATCTGTGTTCTCTAAAGATCGTAATCGGCTATTAAAAACCCCCAAAACAACAACAATTTAAAAAAAAAAATAAGTCGACCACCAAACCAAATCCTGATCAAACAGGATTAAAATCACTCCTTCAACTCTCCAACTTCAAATTAAGATAATCCAGCAATTCTATATCCAGATACAAGAATAGATCATTAACAGATCAAACTAAAATATAAGAATGGCTGAAACACAAAGTCTCAAACACAAAAGACTCAATGGGAGTCAGGCGAGGGAAGAAGGGAGGCAAGAAAGGGAGCGGAAGAGGAAGTGAAGATGTGTGCTTTTACCTGGCGGCACACTGTAGCGGGAGGCACTGGGGGCGTTGGGGTCAGGCTGGGGTGAGGCCTTGCTCAGCTCCCTGGGGGAGAGTCTGTAGGGGGAGCCTGGCCGACCAGAGTGGGTCTCCTGGTCCAGAGCCAGCTTCATGTCATAAGGCATGTAGGATAAGAGCTTACCTGCAGTACACAGGCATAAGGACAAAGGGAAGACAACCACTATTAAAATAAGAACTCAATGCCAATGAGCATTGAGCTGACCTGGACGGGCCTCTACAACTAACACCGCCATGTGCACACATCCACTATAACCAATGTAATAAAAATATTTTTGTCAAAGCGCAATACTCTTCACAGCACTTTGACCAAAAGGCACTAAAAGCTTTGCAAAAACTCAAGATAATATACATAATACAGTCTGCCTCATGACTTTACTGCTCTCTTCAGGTGCTAAGTGGCTGAACTCTGACTGTCCAGAAGCAGGATGCTTCCTACTCTGACATACTCAAGTCATAAAAACACAAAAATAAAATAGACTTGCCAGCAAGTTAACCTGGGGTCCAAGCATCCTATGCCCCACTCAGAACCAGCGCCTCAAGGACTCTGGTGCAATTTCCCCCAGCGCCTCAAGGACCCAATGTAGCTGAGAAACCAAGAGGACTTACTGACTGGGTGCATCACACACTGACCCATACCAGTCATGGCAGATAGCCGTACCCTAAGCCTAACTCATTGGTCTTGTCGCAGTTGCTATGGCTACATGCACTATGGGAATTGTGGAAGTGTCATTACCAAACCAGGTAGAGAGAATGCATCCCATGACTGGTTATCATATAACCCCCCTGCTTTCTGGAAATCTTCCCAAGATTTACTCAAACACTTACACCTACTTTCTTTAATTCCTGCTACCATGTGTCCTCCAACAGATCACCAACACCACAATGAAAGCTTTGTGGTCTGTTGGAGGAATTCTTAATCTTAATATTCATTATGTCAAATATTTGTAGAAAATAGACCACTTGGAGATTTTGCACCAGGTAAGATGAAGTACTGAATTGGGTCAGTTTCTAATGCATTATAGTTCTTCAAATGTTATATATAAACTACATAGCGTGTTGCAGAACCCCGTAGGTATCCTTATGGTAAACCAGTCTCTTAGCCCTGAGGTGTTTATACCTTCTTTCAGTGAAATACATGTTTTCCAAAACCTTTAACTGTGCCACCTATGTGAAATCAAAGTTTAAAGTCACGAGGACTGCAAATAAAGTACAAAATTCAAAATGCTGTAAATAATTATTGACACGGAGCTTCCAAAAGACACAATTTTTATCCCCCTAAGCAAAAAATGTGAAAAACAATTATGTAACCTACAGTTATTAAACAAAATGTATTTGCATTTATTATAGCGCCCACTTATGGCTGGCATGGGCAGTTTTTGCACAGGTTACTACCTAGAATTCAATGTGTGCGATACAAACGTTTTAGTCTGCACCAATGCTTTTACTCATGGAAGAAGATAAAATAACAATAAAAAATCTAAAGAAAACCAAGAGGGTTCCTGCGTCTCGGTAGCCGAATGGTCACAGCGCGTGCCATGTAACTACAGTGTCCTCAGCTAGGGACCTTTGTTGGATGTCATAACCTGCTCTCTTTTGCCATCTCTCAACTAATACTATCAAATAAAGGCACAAATGCCAAAAAATATATTTTAAAAAAACAATAGGGTTACAGCACTGCTGGTGCTTGGGCCCCTAATAAATAAACACAACACAGCCCCCCTCTTCATCCAAAGGCATTTCAGGAAACCTCAGCACACACTTTAGCTTCGAGTTTGCATCATAGTCAGTTAATTATTTTGTCTTGGCTTAGGCTGAACCACATTAGGACAGTCTAGAGCCCCCTCAGATGTTTCCTTTTCCTAAACTGAATGGCCCTTAAAATTCATTAGCTATAAATAGCCAACCGCAAGCAGCAATAGGGAACAAAGTTGACATAACGAAGAACAGAAAAGAGAAGGGAATAGGACAGAATGAGGATAGTTTTTCCTTCTCTTACCATCTCTGTCTAGTATGGTGGGACTACGGGTGCTGAAAGTGGGTCTGCGATCAAGATCCCCCTGATCCTGCCTCTGCTTCTCCTCCTGGTGTGCAGACTCATGCACCGCTTTGATCTGGTTTTGCAACATGGCAAAACCACTGATGGATACAGCACCGGGGGCATAAGAACCAGGCACCTAGATAAGGTAAAGAGGGAAAAGGTCCAGATGAGATGGACAACCAGATATAAAATAAGTGAGAGAATATTTCTCTTACTACATTACTCACTGTGACTAATGTGTGGGTATGTTTTAAAACTGACTAACCATGGGTGGGATGGCAGCTGCCCGCTGTTGCAGCTGCTGGATGTTGAGTGGGGTTTGCTTGGGTGAGGGCACCAGCACAGAGCCTTGAGGGGGGAGCAATGACAGCTTTTCCATAGAGAATATTCTACAGAGGCACAACAGGCACAATTTTTCAGTAACACTCCTTAGGTTAACACAGCATGAGACCATGAAGTATGTGACTATGCAAAAACACACCTCTGTCCTTCAGGCTCTGCTTCCACATCCTCATCAGCACTGCAGGTGGCGCTGGAGTCATTATCTGAATTGAGGTCCTTTTGCCTCTCGCCATGATCTCCCTTTTCTCCTTTCTCCTTGATCTCAGGCTCCATCTTGACCTGAACCTCTCCAGTCTTCATGTCCACATCCTGGGGTTCAGTTTTAGGATGCACAGAGCCTGCATAGGGAGCCACCCTGGCCTTTTCCTCCTGAGATCCAGTCTCACTCACTGGACTTTTCTCTTCCTTGACACAGAGTTCCCCATATAAAGGCTCAGGGGCCTTTCCATTGCTGCCCTGAACTTTGTCCTGGTCAGAGCACTGAGCATCCCCTGCAGTGTTGTCTGCCCTCTTGGCGTCACTAGACTTTGACGGGTCATCCTGAGAGGGGGAGGGGGCACTTTCTGTATCAGAGCTGTTGTCACCACCTGGGGGAGCATGAGAAGATGAAGTAATACATGTTAAATAATGCACATAACCCACACGCCAATTAAATTACTATTTGGGAATAAAGGAGGACAAAAATAAAACAATTATAAAAATTGCTGTTATGTAAAACCTGTCATGACAATCTAAATACTGTTGTGATTTATCATTTAAGCAAACCTTACTTACTCTGATTCCAAATTAGTGACAGAGGAAAATCTTACATTAATGATGACACTAATAAAGTGAAGTTACTGTCACTTCATCCCTCACAATTTTATTTTTTTTAATCTGTCACATTTTTCTGCGACACACCATATTTAAGGTAGCCACTTATGGACATACAATATGTTAAACAAGGCATAAAAGCAATCATTTGTATCTAAAAATCATCAGTGTCTGTCTCTGTTGGTTTGCATATCGTCTACTGCTGCAGTTGTTGCTATGGTGATGGTAGACCAGATGGTATGTCTATGCAAAAACAATTTGCAGATGCATGAAATGTATCAAATCAAAATTGGAGAAGCAAAATTACTAAACATCCAAATGCCACACACCACAATGTTTTGTAAGTGCACTTTAATAGAGCTATACTAATGCGTCTTATGGGTCTATGTATAACTGTATAATGTGAGATCTGCAGGCTGCAGATAACCAAGGCCTCTGCAGAGCAGTTTGGGTTTCCATGAGATGAAGAGAAAGTCAAATAAACATGATAGAAACCTTGTAACCTCCTGTTGCTGCCTCCATTATCTTGGGGTGTAGCGTTTTGCTAAACATTGACACTTTCCAACAAAAAGGAAATTCATAACTTTATGCTCAGATGATTAATTAATAAAATGTTGATTTTATAAAACTGTACAATTCAGTGTTAATTTGGCAACTTTCATAGTAGTATATTTTTTCTATACGTAGCATGGTGTCTTTTTCAGTTCGCTGCCTACTACATATAATGTCAGCAAAGATAAGGACTTTGAAAGAGGAGAGAGGTGAGCAGACAGGCAAACCTTGCTTGATCAAACAAGTGAACCAGCACTTGGTGTTCAAAGAGGCTTTCTTGATTCTTCAAAGTCAATAACTTGCAACATGCAACAGGTTCCCATGTATTCTGAATTAGTTTCTATATTTTACCTCTTCCACTTCCCCTTGCTTTTCTTCCATGTGAACCTTGTTTTCCTCTCATTAAAACTACATTCAGTAGAGAGCAAGCACAATGCAATCAACTCAAATGAAATGTTTACACAAATCCCTATTTTCCTTACCTTACCCTCTTTACACAACACTTGGTAATTTCAGACACAAAGATTCATGCCCCACAAGCAAGGACAAAAATTGGAAACAAAAACCTATCAGCCCGCTGTGTGTCCTTCACCCAGGTTGCACTAGGACTTGTACCTCAGATAAACAGGAAGAAAAGTCCAAAACAAATATGTTTGGATGTGTGTGTGTGTTTAACAATGAGCACATGCTCCCTATCAACCATCTCTCTGACCTTCACTGTCATCTGCGTTGTCTTCCTCATCATCGGGTGATGCTGTGGCTAGCTCTTCACCTTGAGACCTATCAGCACGAGCCCGCCGTGTATCCTGGGAAACATAAAAAAACACAAAGTAGCATCTTGCATTCATACACTAAGTACAGTGACAGTTCAATGATCGACTAGAAAAGAAAGCAGAAACAGAAAGAATAGCAAATAGCTTACCTGCTTATGCTGCTGGAGCAGGTTGTCCAGGTTGTGACGTCGCTTGTAATTAAAATAGAAGTTCTTGCACTGTGCCTCGCTTTTGGTGCCCACCATTTTGGCAATGGCTGTCCAGTTTCGTCCATGCTCAACAAGCCCTGAAGCAGGACCAAGAAGGACAATTCAGCATTAAAGATGAGATACAATGCAAAATAATGATGAAATCACTTACCATTTGTAATAATTTAATCTAATACCATATTAAGACTAACTAAAATCATTTTATGCACAGTAACAAACTACAAAGATCTAACAGGCACACCAGAGTGGCATAGCCAAACCATCAAATTCTGATTTCGCACAGATATAGTTTGACATTGAATAATTTGTATTTTTCCAATAACTGCTTCATCCGCACCTAAAGTATAATTCAAGAAGATGATCTTGAATTCACTATAAGCCGTCTCTCCTTATAATCAAAATCTACTGTTGGTATTATTGAGCGTGACCTCCTAAGGTCCTTGTTCCTACAAATGTTGGTCTTTCCATCCCGATTAACACCAAACTGACTACACAGCTCACAATCAGCTCTGATGGTCAAACAAAACTCTGAAAATACTCTGCCAACCTGCAGTGAACTGGAACACTGCCATTTACCTTTGACATTAGGGCATCTCTCCTTTAAAAATTCCCCCTCCCTCCGAGCCCTACTGAGATGAGGGATACTAGCAGCGTGGCAAACCACCACAGAGCTTAACACAAACTCCCATTAGTACTACACTTAAATGAGGGCTTTACAACTCTTCGGAGAAACGTATGGCTTATTTAGAGTTATTAAAACAAACAACCGAAAAATGGGAGGATTTCAAAATATATTTTTTTGACATACAGAGACCTAGATATACACTACAACATCCTAGCAACACACACACAGGTTAAGCAGTTAACTCTCACTCACAAATCTCCAAGAAGCCTGTATTTAATTTATTTATTTAAAATAAAAGGCCATAGATATACACATGCAAAGTTAAGGCACCCAGGTCTTCACTTACATGTCATAAGATTAACTTATGTCTGATAGGTATCACATGACAAACAGTTAGCAGAACAAGGTGGTCAGACATTAAACTTTTCAATTCAGTCAGCTCTGATAGGACTGCTCTTTTATATATATATATATTATACCAGGATCAATAAAGAAAGATAGGAGCATTAGTATTACTATAGCAACAATTTACCTATTCCTTGACAAAGTTATATAGTTAAGATATTATCTTTTTTTTTTCTTTGCAGATATCTAGCATGACACATATAATTATTGTAAATATTACAATGCACATCTACCACAGACAATACTGTGTTTTCTTTTAATTCTTATGACAGAGCCAAGTTCTTTTTCCCCTGAGTCGACTACTCTGCCTGGGATGTATTAACTCAACACGGAGGCTTATGCAGATCAACAAGTAACTAGGATTTATAGGGAAGCTGTGTTCAATTCACACTGAACACAGAAAATCTCCATTACCCACACAAGAGTCTTAATTAATCCACATTAATCCTTTTATTTACTCCCACCAGTCTATGCTTCTTGGCATTCAGAGGATTCCATGTCTAAGTGCCTATACCAACAAAGCCAACAAAAAAAAGGAATAGGGGGGCAAACCTGAATGGCATATGACCTGAATAATGAGTGCAACAATGCAGTCAGAGTGGGCTGTGAACATTCTGAAGAATTAAGAGATAATTAAGAGATCAAAGTAACTTTAAAATGTTTTTGAGGATCCAATAACTGAATAATAGATATACATAGGGAGGAAGCCACAAATGCCATGCTTCATTGTTTAATGGATGGCCTTAATAGATCACTTTTGAGAAGCCAGCAGTGCAGCTAAAAGAAAAAAAAAAAAACTCAGCGGTCTCTGAGAGCTTTTAGTATACCACCAGAACTAGTTTCTATTTGGGTAACCACATGTGCATGTTCATTCCTGTGTGCGTGGAAAAAACAGGCACCGTAAGGCAGCATCAGATAAACCGAAAAGGAAAAAAGAAATACAGGAGAGGTAGAAAAGAATTATAAGATTATAAAAAGCAGAGGAGCCGCAGAAACACCGAAAAACAGAGGAAGGATAGCGGGAGAACAGAGAGAGAGAACTGAATTGAAACACTACCTTTTTTGGCGACCTCCATCTCCTCCTCGGTCCAGCGAGAAGTTTCTCCACTTTCACCAGCACCAGCTAAATCACAAAGAAGAGACACAGCCCCATTAGCACTTACAGAAAAAAAAGACAGAGAGAAACCGAGAGGCAGAGAAACGGAGAGAGAGAGAGAGAGAAAGAGAGTGACAGTCCTCTCTTCAGCCGTCTTCTTCTCATGGCCACTAATCTAATAATCTGTTTACATTCAGGCTGCTGAGACCTGCTCCCTCACTTACTCTCTTGCTCTACCTCACTCTCCTCCTACTCTCACTCCTCCCATGTCTTTCTCTCCCCTTCCCCAAAGCCCAGAACAGGCCCTCCTCTCTAATCCACAAAGGGGAAGGCCATGGTCAGCTGATTTAGTGCCAGACAGTGGAGGAGTTAAAAGCCGTGCCTCCCTCTTTGGGAAATGGCCTTGGATGGAGACAAACCGACAGAAGAGCCAGTCCAAAATGTCCCCACCCATTCTGCTGTCACACTGCGTATCTCATACACACTCCTCCTTCCTCCCTCTTTGCTACAACGTTCCAAACCACCCACACAAAATCCACAGAAGCGCATGGTTAGTGTGGAGGGGGCCACATGAACTCTAGCCCACTTTCCTCCATAGCACCCACTGAGATTGTGTAAACATTTGGACTAATATAGCAGCAAATGTACCCTTGACATTAACAGGAGGCTTGCCCCCACTCCACCAACCTCGAAGATGAAGAGATCAATTCTCACTGTTTAGACGGCTCCTACCGAGGGTCCCCCGGTCACACAGTCTGTTACATGTATTTAAACAAATGTACTCTAGACCAGGCATCCTTCTCCCATGGCGAAGGCATGTGCCATGTTAGGCCCCTCTAGGGTGGTCATTAATCTCTGGGCTATGAAAACAGATAAGGTGTCTGCCTACAATATAGCATCTCACCTAATGACATACATACACACACACACACACACACACCATCCCCCATGGCTTCAGACAAGATCTAACCCCCACCATTGGGCCTCCCTGAATCAGCAGCTTCCTAAACTTGTCTGGCACCACTATAACCAGGACTGACAGATAGCTACCCTTTAACACCTGGCCCACTTATTTCTACGAAACACCATAGCTGCAGGGGTTACCACAGAGCAAGCAAGCAAACACACACAGTAGCCACTAGCAGAGATTACCGTTGACACAATCCTTCGTAAACCATGATATGCCCAGAACAGGGCCAGAGAGGTCGGAGGGTTGACAGGATGGAAGGACACACTGTAGAAGGTTAATTAATCACATTATAGGGCAGACCTTGCATAACTAAGACTGCTGAGGGAGGCAAAGCTCAACAGACAGCAGCAGGAGAGAAGGTGGTACAGCACACTTACAAAACAGTAAATTAATGATACAGATTAATGCCACAAAGAGCTTAACACACATGGACGTGAATACCTGAAACCCTGAGCTGCCATGATCAGAGTGACTTCAAATAGTGGAAGAGTACAAGTGCTTGATTGACTTGATTGAGTACTATGACAACAGCTGAACCAGAACAATGGATTGCCATGGTGATGGACAGACTTCACAGAGCTTCCTGAGTAAAATGCAGTGCAGGACAGCATTTGACTCTAAGCCTGGAGCTACTGAACCAAATGTTCACTTTAAAACTAAAGTTTTTAAAAATAGTCTACACATTTTCTACATATTATAAGCTGGAGAAAGCTAGCTGAGCAACATTTCTCTAAACCAAGTTTATCTTAAGTTTGATAGGTGTTATTCCTTTCTTTCAGTTCATAATAAAAGTGAACAGACTGAATAGGGTAGTGAATGACAACACTTGATTTTTCAACAGTAATTGTAGCTAATTGTGAAGTCTGCTGTTTACTTTGTGTACTAACTAACCAACTAAACAACTAAATTTTAAATGTCACTCTGTGCAAAAGCTTCATAAACTGAGTGAAGTCTGTGTGAAGAGCTGTTTGAGAGACTCCACCAAAAAAAAAAAAAAAAAACCCTCAAGAAGTGAAACAACTATCTAGACCTGAATGAGTTTAGAATACTCTCATACTGTTGAATCACCAATCTGATGTACCATTACACATTATTTTCTTCACATATTTTGTAATGGAATGGTTTTATTTTTTGTGGACTCCCTTTCTGTCAATTCTGCATTAGCCAGAGATTTTTCTGTGTTAAAAAATTATATTTTCAGCAACTTCCAGACAGCATGCCCAAGAGGCATCACCTTTATTAGCATCCATGTTGGCTACTGGAGTCTGGGCTTTTGCAGGCTCCTTCATGGCCTTCTGTGCCGGATCAGGTTTAGGGAGCTGCGGAGGATCTGGCAAGGCAGGCTCAAGGGCAGGGGGAGGTGCTTCCTCAGCCGAGGCAGCCTCATTGGCCATGGAGCGTGTGGTGATCCTTCCCTTACGGCGGCCCTGGCTGTTGGCAGTCTTCCTGCCACGCGGCGTGTTTTGCTCCTTTCCGTCCTCGTCCTCCCCAACGTCACACTTGTCTTTGTCCTTGCCAATGTCCCTGTGGTTTTGGATAGGGAAAAGACAGATTTATCCATTCCCTTTTGACTCAGCAATAACAACGCTTCATTGCAATCAATTCTGAACAAACAAAAAACATGTCAGATTTTGTCTACACTCAGGCTAAACAGACTTGTTAACAAGTTAGCAAGCTGTCAAGTCAAGCACAGCACTGAACAGATACTGCTAAATTCTGTCTATGTCTTTTCTACACATGAAACATGCATCACCACCACATGCCTGAGGGGAGATACAATTTTCTCACCACTACCATTGTACTAATTCCGATGTTCATGTTCATGACTATTTTATTAGGCAACACAAAACATAATTGCATTCTGTTTACAACAGAATTATAATGGGCAACTCAGTATGACTCAGTATGACTCTAAGTTACTCTTAGAGCATGATAAAAGTCCCTTTCTAGGCCAGCTCCATAAAGTCTGGATGTAAAGCCAGTTTAGATAAGACTTAATTCCTAGTCAATGTCAGGGGGTGAGCTGCAGGAAGGAATGCTCCATTAACAGAGCTACAGTCATATCTCGAGCTTTTAGGTTGGATACACACTGGTGTCATACATAGCTGGAACTGTACAGGGTTACTGGTTTATGACAAGATGGCTTACGTTTGCAATTTTGCATATAATAGATTTTAAATACCAGCATTAAAAGAAAATAAATCACATAACTAACTAACAGCACTGACACACAGTATGATGTATAATCCTTAACCAAGACACCATTTCCCTTAAATAATCAGGTTATTGACTACAGAGAGACAGCAAGAAGAGGATAGCTTTACCTGCAGGGGCCTAATGGACTAGAGTGACCCCATAGCAAATAACTATTCATAACTCACCTAGAATCCTCCTTTTCATCTTTCTCTTCCTCGTCCTTCTTTTCTTCGTCCTCTTTTTTCTCTGACTTGTCAGATTTGTCCTCTTCGTTTTTGTCGTCCGACTTGTCTTCTTGTGAGGGACGTGTTATTTGCTGGAGACAAAACACAAAAGGTAAGACATTTAGCTATTTCTCCTTGAAATATTACGTAAAACACTACAAACTACCTGCAGACTATCATTACAAACTTGCATTTACAACCTTAGTAATAAGTTATATGTATATGTGGAAAGTCAACAACACTGACAATGACAATTAATTTGATCGTTTTCTACACATTTTACAGCATTCCCTTGAGTGTCTGCAGTTTTGTACGCAGTGTATACTAATCTGGAGTACTGGTCAAGTGTACAGTTTAGGCGCAGTGTTTTTGAATGTAGGACTTTGTTTAGGAAAGGATGGTATGGGTCAAGTTTTGTCCAGTGGTTTCCATTCTCTCATTTCTGTGGGTTTTTGTCTGCTAACGTGCTCTTTTGAATGTTCAAAGTGACTGGGGGTTGAAATATCTTTTTTGGCGCTAAACTAGACATATTTCTGTCTACCTCATCACCACTTGATTATGATTGATAGTTAAATTTTGAGTTGTGTCCATGCATTATGGGATATGCATAGGACCCAGATTCCTTTTCAAGAAAAAAAAGACCTATTGCCAAGATTGTAACTAAAGTTGCAACTAACTGGGTTTGACCAAATTTTTACCCTTTATATAAGTCAAGGAGCAGAGTTGGACGTCAAGAGTGACAGCTTGGGATGCTATTTTATGAATACAGAAAAATCTATGGTGACAATGTTTCCTTTTTAAATGCTTATGTCCCACCAGGTTTCCATACTAAAGTGTTTACCCTCCTGTCTGAGAGACTGTCAGAGTGGACTGGAGAATCCTTTGTTTGTAGGAAACAAACTGCAGTGACTCAACCAAATATGAGACTTCAAGTTAGCACTACATTAAAACAATGCAAAAGGCTACATTGGTGGGGTGTCTTGTTTCATGCACCAGGGAAACAATGAAATACTATCTGGGAAATCCAGTCGAGGGCCAGACTTACTTATTCAAAGCTTATTAGATGCCAAAACACAGCACAGTAGCTTGTTATACTCAACAACTCACAGCAGTAACAGTTATATTTTTGGTCACAATGACATCGAGCTAAAAAGCAGAAATACCACGTTCACATTGCAAAGTAAACTGCTAGGAATGCAGGTTGCATATACAGGTACATCTCAATAAATTAGAATATCATCAAAAACTTAATGTCAGTGATTTAATTCAAAAAAGTGAAACTCACATATTATATAGATTCATTACACACAGATTGATATATTTCAAGCTTTTATTTCTTTTAATTTAGATGATTATGGCTTACAGCAAATGAAAACCCAAAATTCATTATCTCAGAAAATTAGAATATTGTGAGAAAGTTCTAT
>JAUMHL010000006.1:4933926-4959047 GCA_032362345.1 Sandelia bainsii | reverse complement strand
TTTCACTTTTTTGAATTGAGTTACTGACATTAATTAAGTTTTTGATGATATTCTAATTTATTGAGATGTACCTGTAGAGTGTTACTTGAACATTTGTATAGACAAATATATCACCTGAAAGGTAGGGGAAGGCAATTAAACAAACAAGACAAAATTACACTTATTATTATTATTATTGTGGAAAATGATTGTGTGTGAATGTGAGTGTGCATGTTTGTTTGTCTCTATGCGTCGGCCCTGCAATGGATTGGCGACCTGTCCAGGGTGTACCCCGCTTCTCGCCCGATGACAGCTGGGATAGGCTCCAGCACCCCCCGCGATCCTTACGAGGACAAGCGATTAGGAAAATGGATGGATGGATGATTGTGTGTGGTAAAATTATGTGAACCTCTAGGATTAATCAATCAATTCAATTTGAAGGCGATATTAGGTGTTTCAATCAATAAGACTCAGTCAGTCAATATTGAATTCTTATCTGGACAGAGATTTGTAGAACTGTGTCAAAGAAGTAGAGATTTATGAAGAAAGTAGAATACGAGTTTCCACCGGACTGGAAAGGATTACAGAACAATTTCTGAAGTTTGGTAGAACTTTTTGGCTTGAAAGAGAAGCATTTTATTTGGTGATGACCAAATGCATTCCAGCATAATAATCTTATCACCTATATCAGTGTCATGATTTTGAACTTCTTTGCTGCCTCTGGACTAAAATTTCCTGCCATTTTCATTGAATTATGATGAATTCTATGAGATTTATTGATTTAGTCTAATAAAAAGACTAGTCGTTCAACCAAAGAATGTTAAAGAAGAAATTTTTGGAACGGCAAGAAAAAAAAAGAAAGTCAAAGCCATGACATTAATTCTAAATACAAATGCAGTGGGATGATCTAAAGCAGGCAGTTTATGCAAAGAACACAACAAAAATCCCTGAGTTGAAGCTGTTTTGTAAGAGGGACTGGGTAGCGTGGAGGGATGATGAACAGTTACCGAAAATGTTTAGTCAAAGGTATTGTTGCACCTGGATCAAACCAGTAAAGGAAGGCACATGCTCTTTTTTTGAAGTTCTACACACTCATTCCTCAGATATTTTGAACCTTTATTAGCTCATTTTCCCAGTAATACATGTAATTATTTTAAATAGTGCTGCAGAAAGACAGAGAAGCTCAGGTAGCAAACTGAAAATTTGTGATTAGATTGAGAACTGGTTGGATGAATGTATGGTACTGTTATGTTCTACATCTGATATACATAAATATAATATGTATTGTAATGAAATAACTTCTCAGGTATCCAACCTCTATGCAAGTACGATTAAGGCTATGCCATATTTTGATGATCTTGAATGATAAAATCTGAAGTAGAAGAGAAGATGATCTTAGTATTTTAAAATAAAAACGAGTAGAGGCCAAGTTCAAAAATATGGAGGAAAAAAAAGGCCTGAGAGTGACTAAGGACAGAGCAACATTCGTTATCATCACTGCTGACGCGGTACACCACAGAATGCTTCCTCCTGCCTGTTCCATGAAAGTGCTGTGCTGGAACAAGTCTGGCTATGCCAAGCCAAACATCCCATGCTGGTACCAGATGGGGCCAAGGAATGTACTTCACTCGATGGTAAAGGCATAAGAGAACAAAGACAGAATACATATTAAAGTTCTTGTCAACTTTCTAGAAACATGCAGTGTTTCAGCTGTTTCAGACCCATAGCTAGCCACAGCTACTCTTAGATAGTAGCTGTGATTGTGTCTCCTAACCCTGGAAATTGTGGCTGTTGTAGCCAGATCTACCCAGACACAGCCAATAATCAAAGGAATTCTGCATTCTAGGAGTGTTGGTACATGACTAGCAAAGTCAAATCTACAATATCTGAAAGAGAATTGCATGTGACGGTATATCAAGTTTATCCCATACACATTCTACCACACTGTACAAAGCCTACACACCCCTTAAAACTGTTACAGGCAAAATTGGAAAATCTTATTTGTAGTTACATGTTTATGTGGATCAATGTTCTCAGCAAAAATTATACATGTGATGGTGCCATGTCTTTCAAAAGTGTGTTGACTCATACATAGTATACCATATGCTAAAACAGCATAATAAAATGTATGCAAATTATTTTGGTGGTAGAGTACAGATGTACAGTAGAGTAAGATACTAATGTCTGTTCAAATCTGCAAGGAAAGCCTGCAGACTAAGAGCTCAGATTGTAGGCTGACGAATGCAACTCCTTATTTCCCACGTGTCTGCAAAACATGTTTTTGGCCCCCAATAATTCAGAGATCTTGCCATGGCATTCCCGCCTCTTCTTCCACATTGTGTCAAGAGCCTCTACAAAAGTCAGTGTGGTTCTTCAGCGTTTTTAAATGAAGCTGACCTGGCTTGAATATTTTGAGTTTTAATTTCTCTACTCTTGCCGATTAACAAGACCAGTTTGATCAATCTTCTCCTTCCTACCACAAATTTTCAGCCATTATAGGAATCTCTCACTTTTGCTTCAAGCAATTCCACTGGAGAAATAAGAAATGAAAAAATGAATTACTATGAGTCATGTCAGTTGCAATTCATTACAGTAACTGCCATCATCTACTGACACAATTAGCCAGAAAGCATATCTATTGAGACATTCTGTTAAAAGAATAGGAAATATATTTAAGCAACCATCCCATAAATATAAATTCTGGAGCGATCATAGTGGAACAATATACTAATTTAATCATTTAAAAAAATATCAAGCATTAGCCACAGTTACCCTGGTTACTGGACACTCATAACAAGAACAGACATTACACACACACACACCCACAACAGCCAGGGGATGGCTAAAACAGTTTTCAATATAAGATTTCTGTCTGCTAATTTTTTTAAGTCTTACTTCTTTATCTCACTATACTTTATTTTGGCCACAGGCCTTTATCAGTATGAAAAAAATCAAAGCCGTGAACTGATTCAACACAGGTGTGCTGCTGACCACTCCCAGCCTTTTGAGGCTATTTGTGGTTATTCCCCTGCGGGCTTTTTCTTAGTAACATCTTCATAGATTTAATATTTTACCACTCAAATATTTCAAAGCACTATAATTAAAATTGTACTTTATGTCATATGTAAATATAGACTGTAAAATGTTTGCACTGATAAATGAAGCTCACACTTCTCTTTTATTAATTCTAATATTCAGTAAGGCTGACATTTGTCTTTGGTTCTCCTGACGTGGATGACTAACAGATTTCAGCCAGTTTTTAGTGACCACAAAACTGACTCCAATAACAATAATATGTGTCTGGATAGGTGATCTGTTATAGGGCTAATCTGTCTAAGAAAGAAATCAAATTGTCAATATTGACTGACAATTGATAATAACCTAGACAGTTATAGAAATAAGTTGTAGCATAATCACTGAGGGAGTATACCTCCTTTAGTTCTAATGTATATAAATATTACATAATGACACCCACTAATTATCACAATAAAAGAGAAAGTTATTAAATACCACAGTGTAGTGGTGTTGGTCTTAATTGAACCTGCATATTAATAGTCCTGCAACATTACCATATATTATATAGATATATTGTTGACTTTTGTTGTTCATGGGTGGAGCTAGTAGCTGACAGATATATTGGGATGCAGTTTTTTGTCAGAACAGACCAGCATGAGCAAGAATGCCCTCACAACCAAGGAGTCCAAGTTCTACTTTTGATAATAACCCAGCCTCTATAAGTGGGGTGTTGCCCCTGAAGCCTTACTGGAGCATGTGTACTGTGAGTACTAGTATTTAATGTATTTTTTATGTGTTCAAAAGTTGAGTCAGAATATTCATAAAGATCAGATGTACAATCAGTAAGATTCAGTTGACATGGGGGACATATGCTTAAAATGTTTGAAGAACATTTTTTCTAGAAAAAGTTATAAAGCAGTTATTGTGTCTAACTCCTTATGAGCTTTTTTAAAATATGACATTAAAACTAATTCCTATATTTTCTCACCACAAAAGTTCATACCCCATAGTGTAACTACATATGTAGACGCATGACCACGCTGCCTTGGTTTGACTGTCATGTCTACACACGTCCTAGAAAAACGACCCTAAAATAGCTTAGTTTGACTGCTTACGAGCTTCAAGTAAATATAGAATGTATGCTAAGAAACGAACCTCTCAAGCAACAGAAAATATGATACTAGACAAAGAAAACAAACAGTGAGGAATCAACTAAAAGCTAAATCTATGGTTCCAAATCTAGTGACGTACCTGCAAGCTCATTTGCTGGTCATAAAAACCCCATGCTCTGCTGTGAGCCACAGCTTGCTGGTGTTGCAAATATAAGTTTACCCTCCAGTACTTCCATAGCGGTGGTAACGATAGCAGTAGAGGGGCAGGACAGCACCATAGCAGAGCTCCTTAGAAGGGCTGCCGGGCCACAGCACCGCTGCATATATTCCAGGAAAACGTGTCATCAGGCCGCTTAAGCCGCCCAAAGAATTGTCCATCTCACATCCACGTACTAATCTATGCAGGGTCACTCAAGGTAATCCCTTCCGTGCACTCCTCTTTGATTGGCACTCACAGCAGCACAGTGAGTTTTTTGGGCCTGTCAGATGCCTGGGCTATACCAAGTCAACCATTTCAGAGAGGGGTGACTTTTTCTCTCTCTCTCTCTGTCTCTTTCTCTCTCTCGCTCTCTCTAACAGAAGAAAGAGGAAATGGAAAATGAAAAAAAAAACAAAAAAAAACTGCACACATTCAAGAGAAGCTGCCAACGCTGACTCTGTCTTGCTGTGCATTTTTTCACTCACCCTACATTCCACTTCTCCTGCTTTTGCTCACTCTGTCCTCTCTAATGACTCACTCAAACTGCAGTTGTTAAGTCATACCACTAGCTTGGAAATCCACTACATTTCGATGTGCATTACTGCAAATGGCAAAGAAAAACAATTCACCACATTCTCAACAACCACAAGATGATTTGGAAAAACAACTGACCACCATCTTAAAACAATGATAGAGACCATCTTTCACCAGTTTAACATAAAAGCCATATGGAAAATGTCTGTTTTTATGTGCACTGCAGATGATGAACTGGCTCTTGTGTGAACACTGACAATCTAGTATTTATCAGTGTTCAAGAGTCTGATATGAACTGTCAAATGTATGTTGGACGTATGTTCACATAACTCTACTGAGTTACCTTAGCATAACACACAAAAAATAAATTAATGTGTCACAGATCTGAAAAGTGCAAACAACAATATTTATGTTTTAGATGCAATAATGAGCTATCACACCCTTCGATGTAAAGAAATGGTCTAGAAACAGCCCACTGTGTTACATAGTAGATGTGCTCAACAAAGAGACAGAATGTTCTGTACAAGAACTATGGCATCATTAAAGTAGAGGAAAAAAACTGTAAGAAGAAAACATCCACCAGAATGAGTGAAGGGGGAAAAAAGAAAAACACCACGTCCCCCATTGCAGGATTGGGACGTGATGCATGTTCTCAAATTGGATTTTGGTACAAAGAAAACACTATAAAAAGTCTAAAAGTCCCATTTGCCTATTCTTGATACTGTGACAAATAGAAAAAATAGATAGAGCAGACATAGCAATAAAATTGAGCAGACAGACATTTCTTAAAGCAATCCTACTCCTTCAACACTGGTCAAATATGGAATTATTTCACTTTTAGTGTCGCACAGTGCATCACAATTTGTAGCACTATGTAGCTGAGTCCACCACAACTAAATCCACCAGGTGCTTTAGGGGCAGGTGAACTCTGACCCATTAATAGGAACAGCAATGCAGATTCCAAATCATTAGCACTTCACACTATGTATATGTTTTATGTATAGTATATGGTAGACATACAGTAACACACACACACTAAATGTACCGTCAGTCTGATTAGAAAACAGGTGTGAGAGTCAAATGACGTGTAAAATATTAAAAACTGTATTGCTTTGTTATTTAAACTTAAACTGAACTTATATCCGTAGTCTTTCATGCTTTTTATTATTTAAGATAACTTACTTTCATACATTATTCAAGAGCAGTAGATAAGACATCATCTTGTCAACCACACTAGGGACCAACTGTAAATTTTTTAAAAAAGTTTAAGATTTACCTGGTTCCTTCCTCTTCGTCTTCCATAGTTGCGCCTCACTAACGTCTTATAGTTATGGTTCTTCTTTGTTAAGTAGTAGTATAGGACACAGTCAGCAACACACTGTAACAAGAAATTGCAAAATAAATAAAATCCTTGTACACAATAGATTAAAATGAGTAGTAATAAAAGGGTTTTAAGATTAAAATCTTAAATAAATAAAAGTTTATATTTTACCATGTGAAAAGACAAACAGTGGTTTACCTTTCTCTCTAGATAAGAGGCAATCAGGCCAAAGTTCTTGGGGTGCTGGACAAACCTACAAAGAAATGCCAGCTGTTATTCACGCATCAAATATATCAGTTTATACATTCACAAGTTGGCATTAAGCTCCATAAACCATACCAGCTGACTTAGAGGGATAAACTGTCACTAAGACACACTGTGTTCCCAACAGAGTCAAAATTACTCACTTCTCCTTAAAGATCTCCTTTTCATGTTCAGTCCAAACATTCATGAACTGCCGGGCTTTGTACACCTTCATTGGGTCATCCATCAGGCCATTCATGTTGATAAACTTCACTCGCCGCTGCTCTGAGTCATACATCATGGGAGGGATGACTGACAGCTGTCTCATCTGTTTCTCATTGTTCTGTGAAACATAGAGGAAACATAAAGTGGCCACAGTTATTCCAATAGTGAACATTCTCCTTGAAACCATATTTTTACTTATGGGCATCTGCTCAATCTGATCTGACGGATTTTTAAAACAAGGGTAGGTGATGCTTATCAGTCTTTTTTATCAGTAACAGTGTATAAACATACACAACACTACTGCAGTTTTAAAAGTCATTTTCACCTAATCAATATCATAAAAGGCATTAAACAGCTTGGTTTCCAAATAACATTTAAAAGAACTCAGAGCATGAGATGGTTTGATGAGACAAAAACTAATGTCTGTCAGTACCTCCAAACACCAAGTCTATTGAACACCAGGTATTGCTCAGTCCTTGCTAACATAATTCATATGGTGAAGCATATTGGTGGCAGCATCATGCTTCTCAGCAGCAGAGAAAGGGAGACTGCTCAAACCTGATGAAAGGATGAATTCAGCCAAATGAATGGCCTATCCAGACGTAAGAAGCTAGTAAATACTTAACAAAGAAGACCTGATGCTATACCTGCTGCTAAGGGGGGTTCTACACTGTAATGAATCAAGGATTTGAATACTTTTGTAAATAAGAGATCTGAGCCTTTGATTTTCAATAAATTAGCAAAAATGAAAGGTTACGGAGAGTATACTGATGAGCAAAAGGGCAGTTACATCCATTTTAAATTAAATCTGCAACACAATTAAGTGAGCAAAAAGGTGAATGATCTGAATGCTATAGCGGTGTGCCATATCATACCATATACAGTAACACTGGTATACATTTTAACATTATAATAAAAGTGTAATTTCACAATATCAATGATATAGTGACGCATTTAAGTTCCCTAGTTCACACAACAACACAGCTGCTCGCATTGCAGCTCCTAAGCCTCTGATTCAGTACCTAAAAAAAGAAGCTACTTCAACATGCATGAAAGCATGAACGTTTGGCCCAGGTAAATTTCTTGCAGAAGGTGCATGAGCATACGAAAAGACAGCTGAATGAGGGAGAGATTATTATGGAGCGATGCTGCCTCGTTTTTAAATCTAAGTCCACCTCAAGTCCCACTGAAAATGAAACTAACACATTGAAATCTTAATAAGTTACTGTCCAACGTGGATTTTTTTTTTACATTTTGACATTCCACGGTGTACCAGCTGTGTCTCTCTCTGCCACTCTGCAGCTAGACGAACAAAAGAAAAAAGTCAGAAAGCTGCTTTTTCTTTTGCCAGCTATGCTTCCAAAATATGTCTCAGTAAGAGGTGGAACCAGATTGCATGTAGATTTCCAGTAACCAGTTTACTTATGCTACTCGAGAAAGCTGCTTTCTCTGAGTAACCTGGTAACTTAAATTCACAGAAATGCAGCCAAGGAGATTAGCTCTCTAGAAAAGAAGGATGGAAAATGCCCTTCTTTTTGTTTGCTCTAATAAATGCTGCTGCCTGCAAGCTGCAATCACTGATAAAACGTTGTCCTGTAAACTTTTTTTCTGTATCTTCATAAATATCACTATCGCAAATTTCCTTGGAAACTTGTGATATAATTTTGAGGCTATAATTTCCCACCCCTAAAATGCTGCATGTTCCAAATGAGTTAGTACGAGAAATTATAGACATGTCATTGTTTTTTCTTCTTAAAACCAATGACACTTTTATTTGGCCAGTTATCATCTAGGTGTGTACTTTCACATCTACACTGTAATATATTTAAAAAGACTCACCTCTTGCTCAGAAAGGCCATCTATGATTTCAGAAATCTCATGCTCACTTCTTGCAATTGTTGCAGAAAGGCCAGTTCCTCTTTGTCCAACCCTGTGGAAAACAGGGACATATTGTATTACCAATGTTAAAATGTTACTTATTTAAATGCTATATATATTTTTGCTGTCATATCAGCTATGTTCAGTTCTCTTTCAAGGAAATACATTTTCCATGCTTTTCTTCCATGTTCTGTCTTTTCCAATCAAAACCACGTCAAATTGTTAACATGAGCAACAACATAAACAGAATCACTGTACCCATTATAAATGGAAAAAAAAGTTTCTCTGACCAGTTATTACTTGCTCCCTCCTTCACGGTCTAGCAGTCTGCATAAACAGTGGTGACATGCAAACTCCTATTTGGGAAATTTCAATGATATGAATACAAAGCATCAGCGCCAGGAACAACCAGACGCTGGACCCTGACCCTGTCTCCCACCCTTTCCAGAGCCACACAGGCAGCCAGTGTCCCTGCCAAAAGTAGGCCACTGCACACCCTTGCGTCCTCCATTTAGGTGATAGCCGAACAGACATCCTAAAAATGAAGAAGACTACTTCTAATCTCCAATCTCTGGGTAGATGCAGTTCTTGATAACATTATTAATGCATCAATAGAACGCCAGATAGTACGATTTCACTCTAGTTGTTTCATTGTTGATTCAGTCCACACACACAGTGGATCCATCACTTATGTAAAAAAAAAAAAAAACTGATTACTGTTTACTGAATTCTGTGCTGTGATGGTAGAAACTAGTGCTAAGATGAAGAGCACTAATGTAAGAAATACAAGCAAATTGTTATATTTCACTGTAGGTCTCCATCACAAAATCTGCTCTGGTTAAGTTTCCTGCCCAGTTACCTGTATTAAACAGAAAGACTGTTGGGCTATAAAACAATGACGAGGGATATCTCAATATTTTTTCAAATTAAACTATATTGAGATACATATACATTTTTAGGCATCAGAGATACTGCTTTCTCCAAGTATAGGTCATGCAGCACCCTATAAAGCAAATCAAATGGCATACAGCTTACAACATCCAATTACAAGTCTGCATTTGATCTTAAACAATTTATCAGTCAAAAACTCACTGAACTGAAAAAAACATTTGCAGATTAATAGATAATAATAATAGTCATTTGCAGGCTTAGTCAGCCCCCATTTCCAGTGTAAACAAACGCACTCTTGAATGGAGGGTGAGGACTGTAAAACAAATGTGTAAATTGTATCAGTGTGCTTCGAAACAATTAACCTACTTATCGCAGTCATTGTGCTATAGAGTACATCACTGTGCTGACCACTCAAAGCTAAAGACTATTACCTCTGGAAGCGTTCCTGCTGCTCTCTTTGCTTGCGGATCTCAGGGAATTGCCTTTCATAGTACTCCCGTGTTCTGCTCTCCTTGGCTTTACGTCTAGGGTTGTTCTCCATTCGCTCTACCTTCTTCTCCCATGCTTCCATCAGCTGGTCGTAGCGCTGGCAGATCTTCTGCTCCTATGAACAAACCACAAAAAATTGTACAACTGTATCAGGAGAGGGCGTCCATCTCTATAGTCAGCATCAAAAGAACTCCTTGCCAATACAGTAAGCCGGAAGAATCCACAAGGAAAATAGTTTTGGATCTTGTGAGGGTGTTGATATTTTCAGTCCTCAAATAAAATCCATCTGCTACTTGTACATTGGTTTATTAATCTACTGATTGTAATGCAGATTAGAAGGACACTGATCTTATGTTGCATGTTCTAAGTTACTTAATAAGTTATTCATTAAAACCTAAAAATAAACTATTTTGACTTGAAAAAAAAAAATAAGACTAACAATTGCAACATTTTTCAAATCACTGTCCTTGAAAGTGAACACTAAGGTAAACAGGGTGCAGAAACTTGAGAGCAGAGTTGACAGAGTGCATGCTGCTCGAGAACTGGCTGTGTTCATTGTGGGTTTGCATCTCTTTCACATTGCCTCACTCCGCGTGCTAACACAGGCACAGTTTGTTCTAATGCAACTATTCTGTTTACAAACAGCTTTCTAAAGCTCACTGCCATTTTGTCACAAAAGATCACTTTTCAGCAAATATATGAACTTCAAACATATTTATTTATATACATTTAAAGCTGGTCTGGTAAATTGTAATTTTACAGGAGAATGGTCTAGACACTGTTTTTTCCTAGCAAAATTAACAGACGTGTAACAGTTAAAAAAATTTAATGATGATATGGAAAGACTCCTGTATTTGGAGAGCAATACAGCCTTGTTTCAACTCTCTGCAGCAAGGGACAAACAATTCACCTTCCTCTTGGCATGTGGCCATGTGTCATTGTTTGGGGTCCAAAAGGTCTGCCTGACCCACAGGGAACAGTCTGAGAAGGGTGGGACTCACTGAACCATTACAACACAAAAAAAGAATTTCAACATGGGGTGATTTTGAAATATTTTAATCTCTGATCCCTCATAAGAAAGACTAAGACGCTCAGATCTGTTCTTTGATGTGATAATATATTACTGCATGTAATAAAATACAGAGAAAGCCAGGATGTTTCACATGCAATAAAAACAACAGTGATAGCCACATGCCTCAAGGGATGATAATGTTGACCAGGCAGCCCACTAGTTGATGATTCAAAGCCTACAGACTTCTGTTGTTTAGTCTAGCGCCACCATGAGGCTGACACTTGAGACATTTTTTTGTAATTAGTTTTACAGGCTTCATATATCTGTAAAAGTAATTAGACTGTCAACAGCATCAGCTGTAAATTCATTTTAGAACTAATTAGCAGCTGTTATGTATCCGTTAAAAATTAGCATGTTATCACTGTTATTGTGACCATGCTAGCATTATTAGCATTGGGCCCATATTGTAACTGTGCATACTGTGACTACAGCCTCACAGAGCTGCTAGCATGTCTGCAGACTATTGCTAGCAGCTGGTTTCACTGTTGTCCACAATTTCTAGATTTCACACTGAGCACAGAGACCCCGTAATTACACAGTTTTGTTATTTTAAGAAATAAATACAAGCAGCATTCCATTTTCCCTGAGCTCCAGTATTTACTGTGTAAGACCATCTCTTCTAGTCATAATATAGACTGATCTTGTATTTGCCTTTTGAGTGCAAACACTCAGGTATGATATGACTCTTAATGTGACCATGGAAATGGGTGACACAGTTCTGAAACTTCCCCCATGGTCTCCTTACAACAGGGACACTTACTCTTTGTTTACGAGCATGGTTCCTTCTCTTGAAAAACAAAATCAGCTTCTTCCTCATGACTTGGTTGCTGAAAAAGAACAACAACTGTTCTGTAAATTAAGACATTACTTTGTTCGTTAGCAAAACTATTGTGGTATCCATCAGATATTAAACAAAACTGCATAATACAAAAACGTAACGTAAGAATCTATTATTTCAGCAGACAGCATCTAGTCAGTGAATAGCTAGTATAAAAGTAGATTTGTGAATTAAGAATATTCTTTGGTGGTTGGCCTTAATTTATTTTCCAACACCCGACGCAAAAAATATCATGAATATATTGTTTATTTGCAATGTGTGGCAGGTACAAAATACTGGGAACTCTTCTGTTTACTCATGATGGAGGCTGTGGGGAGAGAATAGTAAGAGCACTGACCCTGAGAGTGTGGCCTATACAGTAGACTCAAACAGAGGTAGCATCTGTCTTGATAAAAGACTGAGCCAGATGTGCCGCTCTCACAATATACAGTGATAAGGGTTTTTATCCTAGGCAGCATGGCCTTCAACCCCTTTAAAAACATCTGCTGACACATGTATGTTCTTTCACTTCCTATCTCATTCACTCTCCTTGGTGTCAGTAGGGCAACTCAATCAGGTGACTCAGCAGATTAGAAAGAATTATCAATTGGGTTTTATCATGCTGAGGTTAGCATTATCCCCAACATGTAGCTCAGCTGAGATGGTTTCTATACTGTAAGTGTGGTCAGCTTTGCATGTTTCAAAGACAAAAGCTGTTGGTGAAATAAATCTGTGGAACAAATATAGATACTCACGTCTTGATGTTGTCATGGTAAACTTTTGTGTCTGAAGGTTGATTATATAAGGGCTAAAAAAGAAAAAGCAGGTGAGGAAGAGGTAGTGGTTAATCTTTGGCTATTTGGCAGTCAGTAATATTTAATTTGCAAATGAGCTAAGCATTACTTCCTTCTCAAAGCACATGAAAATTATTAAAAATTTAATCACATACCAGCTCAACTTTGGGACCAAGACCTTCAAGTATTTTATGGGCCTCTTCAGCTTTTTTCTAAAAAAAAAAAAAAAAGGACAACAGTTGACAATTAAATTATAAGGCACGTGGAAATGGACCAAAAGCCAAGAAATATTTTTTAAAAAAGTTATATAATGTGTGATCTCTAAAGTAAACTCAAAATAAATTATATAATAAACTTTAGTGCTGAAAAAAAGACAATTGTGTGAAAACTCTTTTAAACGCATTTAATTTGTGCTTAAACTATGAGCTTCTGGAATTGATGCATTTGAAAAGTGAGCTGGTGCACCTGCCTGAAAGGAGTGATTAATGATATGAGAAAAAAAATGAATGAAAGAATGAACGTTCCCACTGCAGCATAATTAAGACGGCTATGATAGTTTGGCTTCATAAGTGCAGACTGTCTGCTTATTGAAAATGGTCAGAATGATACTGACTCACTCTTTATTTTCACATTTCATAAGGCTACATCTACAGACTGAGACAGACACGCCTGGCAGCCACACTGAATGCTGTGCACAGAGCTGGAACAGCTTTACACCCTAAAGGGTCAATGGCTGACTAGGAGGGAAGGTGTGTCTCAGCACTCTCCAACCGTTATCTGACAGACACGAACTGCAGTGACCTCAATCAACGTACACACACTCAGATAGCGAAGCCTACCTCTGCACTTGCCGTTCTGTTAAATATCCTCCAGGATACAACTGATGATTGGTCTTATTATATCTTGTTTCGTCAAAACAGTCCAAAGCTCAAAAATATTCAATTCATTTGGTAACCTGAAACCATCAAATGTTTGGTATTTATGCTCAAGAAATTATTAAGTGATAAGTTAATTATAAATAGCCAATTCATTTTCTTTAGATCTACCAATCATTATTTGGTAATTTGTAGCAGCTGCAACTCTATAGTACTCCAAGCTCCCATGGGTTCACCAGGGTAGGTTTAAATGTGAAGCAGCAGTAGGACAGGCATTGTTAAGTTTTCACCAGAAACAAGTAAAATAGGGCTGATATTTGAAAGTACAAACAGACATGTGGGAGTGAAATTAAACTCCAAACCAGAGATTCAGTTAGAAGCTACAGAAATACTGCAAGCTGAACACAGACAGGCTTAAAGGCATGATGTTCAGCCATCAGTTTAGCACAAGATGGCTTGTTTCAGAGAGGAAACCGTTAGTGGCTGGCTGTGGTCATCATGGCCAACCCCTGCTGTGAGGACACAGCAGATGCGCATGTGTTCTCAGGTTGGCATGGCCCAATTTAAGGGTCTAATCCAAAGCCAGTGGATAAACAAAACTAACTTTTTATGCTTCAAGGCTGCACAGAGATGACAGCTAAAAGAATAACTGTAACAGCTTAAAGCATAAACACCATGTCCATGGAAGAATAGAGGAGAACTGTTTGTTGTCAGCGTGTCTTGGTGTTTGCAGCAAATGACTAACCCTGTTCTCATCGTAGATGATCTGGACTATGCTGCGGTGCTTGTGCTCCACTGGGGGTGGGGTCACTGGCTTTTCTGGCTCCACAGGCTTTGCTGCTTCTTCCTCCAGCTGTTGCTAAGAGACAACACCAACACAGAACATTTGGACCAGTGGCACATAATAAAAGACACAAAATAAAGAAAGGAAAGGCATCAGAAAAAAAACAGCGTAATTTCTTCTTTGCATGAGCCAGTTCAATAGCTGGGTTTAATCTGTATTCACTTTCATATAAAACAAATGGCGAAAACGCAGATGCATCTACACTGTTTTGATCTGATCTTAGCTTCTGATATCTTAGGTCCATGCAGGCATTATCAGATTATTCTGCACAGGCTTGTTCAAGTACAACATTTTCAACAGAACTGAAGGTTTCTGCAACTGAGGCCACGCTGACGCTGACAGACAAGCTAGAATGGTCAGTATTTGGTAGGTAAATGTTTACAAGTTAAAGGTTATGCAAACCACCAGGTTACAGGAACAAGATTATGATTTCCTGAAATACCTCAAATAAACAAATAAATCCCTCAAAATCTTCAGAAAAGGCAGACTGAAAAAAAATAGAAGTATTCTCTCCCAGAAAAGCTCAGCTTACATTCCTATCTAATGGCACGGAATCTCCCAAAAAAAGATAGCAAGAGATAAAAAGCCACAAAATAGATTAAAGACAAACTAATCCAGACAGGAAGATGAGAAGCATGAGCCTGCAGTTCTAGTTAATCAACAGATCTGTAAAAGCATCTTAAAGCCCAGGTGAACTGCTAACAGTGGATGCTGTTAGCGTTTACACCAGAGATAGTGAACCCCAAGTTTTTACAAGGGATTCTAGGACTGAAGAAGACCTCTCATAAATGTAGATTATTGTGTAATTTTAATTCTCACATAACTTTGCAGTCAATTAAGCTGATGGCATGTTTTCATTTGTTGCTTCAACCTGATATTTCAGTTGTGAATGTTACGACTTTCTTTGGCCAACTTTACATTACTGTCATTGTCACCTATGTAACTTTTTTCTCTTATCAATGTTTCTTAATTTAAAATTTTAAATTGTAGCTAGACTAAATTGCCGCTAGGAACTTCATCCAAATAACAACTGATACATAAACAGATTTATGTATGTAAATATGTTCTGAAGCTTAGAAACACCACTATAAAGCTAGATCCTTCAAAATGAATACATAACACCAAACATAAATCAACTACAAAATCTTCACAATACTATTTTGGCTTGTAATTGCACATCTTCAGGCAATAAGTCATTTATGTTTCTCTTCATTGTTGATCTAAAATTACTGCCACCTCAGCATCTCAGGGGTTATTACTCAATTAAAAAGCTAATGAAATTGTCATTTGTGCCATGTTTTATTACAGTGTCCACTGAGTATGACACATGTTCAGAGAAAAAAAGTCTCACTGGAAAACCAACCTGCTTTTTCTTCAGCTTGAAAATCTGCTGCTCCACTTTAGCAATCTCTCTGTCTACACGGTCCATGCTCTGGATCAGCTCTTCCTTGGATAGTTTGGAAGGAGATGCGTCCTGCTCCTCCCCCATGTGTAGTGTACGTCCTCCTGGGGATGGGGACTCCACTTTGACAGTGAACTGAGACTCCTGGCAAAACCATATGAAAGGTCACTGAGCTAATGAAAAACAACAGCACAACATCTGTAGAAAAATGAATGGTTACATCCAATACCCATAGATATATTCTGCAAATTTAAAAAAGCAGCCATTATATTTACATTAGTATATATGAAAATGCATGCTAACACTGTAAATTTCAGATAGAAGTAGTCCTTTCCCATCATGGAGGAAAGGGATGTGAAAGTTCAAGTGCTGTAAACCATGGTGCAGTTCAATAGTGCTCAACTATAGAAAACACTAAAAGCTTGACTTTAATTAACCAAATAAGGTTGTGTCCATAGGAAAAAACGAAAATGAGACTGGGATTTCTTGGTTTTCAAAGACAGGCAAGAGGAACAACCTTACCCACCTTTTTGACCTCCACAGTGGCCCTTAGGCTGTCCTGCACTGTATGGGGCATGGGCAGGACAATACTGCCAGCAGCGGGAGGTGTGCGGGTAATGTGGACCTCAGCAACAGCCTCCATGCGAGGGCGTTTAGCTTCCAAGGCCTCGTGCTCAGGCTGAGTTGTGACAGAGTGAAACGGCTGCTCGTAACCATGGCGTCTCTCTGGAGGCCTGAAGAACAGAAGCAAACAACAAACTTACAGATCAGAAGACACATATGTCAGTTTGAATGTATGACTCCCAAACAACAATATGTGGACACTGAAAACATCCTTGAGGGAGTTCAAGCATAAACAACTACTAAATATAGACCATAACAGAGGATTTTTAAAATGTATACAGATGCACTTATCTGTCAGATATTTAGGCAATAAGCCAGATATCAGAGGTGAAGCACTAACCTTTCAGTTCCAGGGTGGAATTCAGACAGTAAAGACGGCCTTCTCCGACCTTGTGCATCCTGCATATGAGTCCGATACTCTGGGACGGTGAAATCCTGAAAGCAATACATACATGCCACAAACTTCCTTAAGCAATATGATCAAAGTCGCACCAGAATGAGGGAGGGGTGATGGAGGTGTAAAACAATGGTTAGACACGCTGACCAGAAAAATGAAAACATCATGAGTGCAGGTATAACAAAGCACTTCACAGATGAAGTGACTGAATCGTGCTTACACACATGCAAAGTCCTCTACACTGAGCAAGGGCTGAGCCATGTTTTTTTTGCAGTTTCCCAGTGTGATGCAATGGATATTATCATGCATCACTTTAATCAATACATCTGTCTACACTGGCTGCTGTGGTTATGCTTTACACATATCAGTGACCTGAAGCATCTTTTTTCACTTTTATGCAATGTCAGTGTCCCCAATCTGAGTGCGGTCGGGGACGTTTGTTGCATGTCACTCCCCCACCCTGCCCTACCTCACTTCCTGAAAGCTCTGTGCTATAATCAAGGAGACATTCCTGAATGAACTCAATCAGATTTTTTTTACCCAAGAACAACTGCAGCTCTCAGAAACAAAAACAATGTCAGCTTTTGGAGGCCTAACTGTTAACTATGCAAACTAATTAATGATTTGAAATAAACAAGGTTCACACATTTATCAGCAAATACAGAGAATGCCAAAGTATCTTAGAATAAGTATTGAAAACCACAATATCACATTTAAGTTTACCAGAACGATTACAGGACAAAAGTATATGAAATAATGCAATAAAAACTGGCCCAGAAGCTCAACAAAGATTAATTCGTGTATCAAACGTCTCATCAGTCAGTGCACAATGAAATTACAGTATGACTGCTCCTGTCTGACAAACTAACATTTTGTTGATTTTAAAACGGATGCTTTTAACATGAAGTTTTAATCAAAAAGGTATTGACTAAATACTACATAAATGTTATCAGCACACAGTGACCTCCAAACAAACCTGAAGAAGCAAAATCAGTTACAGGAAATATTTCCAAACTCTAGCTTTGTACCAGATTTAAGCAAACAATCCAAATGCTCAGAAATGTACCTACAACAGTTTTCTGTGAAAGTGCACTTCTAAGAAATACAATGATCAGCCACAAAATTAAAACTACCTGTGGGTGTCAGCAAGCTGCAATCCACAGTGTGCTGTGACACATAGGTCAATGCTGACCCCCACCTCATTAAAACCACCGGGTAGATTTGCATGTCAACCAAAATGACTGACACACATTCACAACTGTGAAATGAATGTGCAACTGTACTGGAATTGACCATCTACAAAACTTACAGAGCTGAATAATTAAGAGTGAACTAAACCTTAATAATTACATCATTACAGTTTAATTTATAAACCTGTAAACACATCACCAATGTACAAACAATTTAAATTGTGGAAAGATGTGGAATCGGGACTCCTGGCTCACTTTCTGCATGAAGCTGCAAATTGGTCGTGAAGAGGGCAATGGAGAATTAATGCCTAATTAAATTAACTGACAACACAGTGCAGCCCAAAACCTTATGTAAGAAATCTCTCATATATACAGTCTCTTTCAAAAGTTGGAAAGGCAAGTGAAGTGGTCTTCCAGGCTTTTAATACAGCCTTGTTATTGTTTGTTAGGGGGGGGGGGTTCCCTTTAATCTCCTCTTCAGCAGGTGAAATCCATGTTTGATTGGGTTAAAGTCTGATGATTTACTTTCCACTTTTTCCCCCTGAAGTCCTTCATGAGCTGGCAGGGTGTTTTGGATCATTGTCTTGCTGCATGATGAAGTTCCTACCAATTAGTTTTGATTCATTTCTCGGTAAATTGGGAGACAAAATATTTCTGTACACCTCCGAATTAATTCTGCTGCTATCATCATCATGAATTAGTGCATTAATAAAGATCACTGAGGCTGTTCAAGAAGCAACCATGCAGGCCTATGCTATGATACTACCTACACTTTGCTTCACAGATGAGTTAGTATAATTTGGATCAAGAACATTCTTTGTTCTTCCACACTTTGGCCTTTTCATCACTTTGGTATAGGTTAAAAGGGTCATATAATGTTTTTCATATTCTGATGTTACATACACATCTTTTGAAGTTGGGTGCCTATGTTACACATTGTCAGAGGCCCAAACCTTAAAGTGAATGTGGGATTGCATGCTGGCTGGTAGAGAAAAGGTCAGGTTCAATCTGGCAAATTTACTTTGTTCTCAAGAGTTTTACCTAAATACTAAATCGTCTGACATCAAGCATTGTGGAAATCCAACTGGTCATTTACAGTCTGTTCTGGTCTCCCACATCTAATAAGTACACCATCCCACCCACCCTCTCAGGTTTGCTGTCTTTTCTCCTTCTAGATTGTTGCTGAAGGACAACAGTACAACATTTTGGAGGCAACTATGTGGTTAATATAATGAAACTGTTGTTAGTTCCTTTAGATTTTTAGATTTTAGTTTTTACTTGATATTTGTTATTGAACTTCACTGCAACAGACTCAGCATCCAAGCAATCGATAAGGCTGGAATTACAGTCTGAGCAAAACCTGCCAAGCCAAATCTTTACCTGACCTGTTCTTTTTTTGTCCGTTTTACAAAATTGCTGGCCTGATTCAACAAACACGACTTTTCAATACAACAATACAGATATACCTGTTGGTGGCGTGTGCCAGTGAAGGTGTACTGAACAGAATGTGGTGGGTATCGGCTCTGCTCACTGCTGAAGCTCCCTTGGCTGGGAGGGTAGCCGGAGCTACTGGACATCCTGGCTCAATGCTAGCGGGCAGCTGCTGCTTCACGGATCAGGGACTACACCATGTTTGGAGACACAAACCACCTGAATCAAGACAGAGACACAATGTATTTTTCATCAAATTTTAGACACTACAATAAACATATTAAACCCTGTTAAATATATATTTGTGCATGAGAGACAATAAAAGATGAAGTGAATTATCTAGCAAAGATTAAATAATACTAAGACTGAGAATACTGACAGCAATGTCAAAAAATGCTGTATTTTATAGCATCAGACAGATAACGTACAACCAGAAATGAGGTTATCATGTGTTGTCTACCAAACATAAATTGTGCTTTAAGTATGGACTACATAACAGATAAAACAGCAGTGCATGCCACAAATTATCCATATGGTAGCATAATGGTTAAAAAACTGATCTTGTTAAACCAAGACAGCCTGTACAGTCCATCACTTTATCACTTTTCTGAAACATTTCTTTGTTTTCATGGAGGCAAACATAAGCTGAAAGAAATGCCCTGCTCATATCATCTCTTGTTGCCAGTGTAAGTAACAGTAATAAAGTCAGAATCAAATCCAAAGTACACCACAACTTTACCTTGCAGGGGTGTTAATTTAAGTCAAGGCTTTTAAATCAAAAGTGCAAGGGCGACGTTGGAATAACTGACGCATAAAAACAACAACACTGGGTTTTGTTGTGCAGCTGCAGTTCTACATAAAAAACCACAACAGTCTTTCCATAGGTGGAAAAACCAAGGTCCTGTTCTTTGAATACAGATAACTGAGGTAACTTGATTTGACTGTTGATGGTTTGTTGTTAATCAGGATTTTCTGTGTTTGTTCTTTTTGTTTGTTTTGTTTTAAAATGTAAGCAAAGTTTTTACATTATGAAACATGATAGCAAATTATTTTGATTTGATTGACTATTATAAGTATTATCAATTGAAAATCACCCTGTTCAATTTGTTGCTATTATTTAAAGGAATCGGCAGCATCTGTCACTTTATGCTTTAATTATTTTTTTTATTTAAAGAAAGTCTCAGATCCTAATTCTGCTGTGGTAAAAAAGCGGATTCTTTAACTAATATGTCATGCCAACCACTCTCCAGACATGTTTAAAAGACTTTAAATTAGCATCCAATTGTTATGCAATACAAGTGTATACAAGATTAACAAGACACCACTCAACTTGAATTTGAAAAATGCATTGTTAATTGGATGAAAATACACACATTTATATTAGCTGCTTACAATGATGCTAGCCTGGCTCTGTTAAGTAATACACAGACAAGAAAACCTAGGAAAGGTAGCACTATGACACTGATGGCTGTTGTTTAAAAACAAAAACTTGCACACTAAATATCACAGTACTTTTAAACTGAACAAGCACAGACTTTGTATTTTGTCTGATTATTTATGAGTAACAACAAACACATCATAGGTTTTTTTCCCCTTTGTTCAATGTTCACAGGGATCCATGCTGTGAATTTGTGTTCTGTTGACTGATTATTTTTATTTATTCTCAGACTGCAAGGTTTATAGCGTGACCTCATGCCAAAAAATTATGACACTAATTTCAGGTTCAATATAACCACTGCCACCATAACATAGTGGGAGGTTGTTGTTTTTTTTGTTTGGTTTTATTGTTTTTGATATGATCAGTGTTGACTAGCCAAGTGCAGACAAAGCTGCTGGTAGGTGGTGTTTTTTTTAACATGTACCATTATCCATTTAAATTTATGTAGCTTTGTATTTTAGCTTTACAAACCTCGACAGCAGCGAAAAATGGTTGAAAAAATGGTTGACCATGCATGATAATGTAAATGTATATAGTGTCATTTTCAGCAGTACAGTTTCGCTTTAAACCAAACTAAGAGAGAACAAACCAGCTTAATGCAAATGATGAGATTTGAGATGCAGAAATGCAAAATATGAGGCTCAAACAACAAAGAAACTCTTTAAGAGCACCCAATACTACAACTGTCTCTAAATATTACAAATACTTTTTACATTTAACTTCTCTGTGTTTTTTTCAAACTTTATTTAACTTGTTCCTATGTTGTGTTCTGTATACTATTCAGGAATTCAATTCTACTATGAAGTGGAAAAATATAATCAATAAAACAGGAAACAAACCTACTGCTGGTATGACATACCATCTCTCAAGTGAGGTTTTTCTTCTTTAACTTTGCTCTAACTATTAAAAACTGAACCTGAATTGTTTGTCTCTGCTCCCAATCAAGGGAAGAAAAATCACTTTTTCAGTTCAAGCCTGTGTCACAGAATCCTGTGTGCTAAACAAGATTTTAAGTCCCTGCATCTTTTTTTTATTTCTCTAAGCAACTGAGTATGCAGGATAACCTGAACATGCTTACCAAGGGAATGAGCTGCTGCAGCTTTTACTAGTGTAACCATACTTGTTTCTGTCCTTAGTTTTGTAATAACTTAAGTTGCAGCCTTGAGATTTACTGTAATGGTTCAGAAAAGTTAAACAAGTTAAGAAAAACATACTCTGGGTATTGCCCTACCATTATCATTTCTATTTAAGCAGTTTTTAAGTTGAAAACTTTCAGAGTACAGGAATGCAGTTTTGGGTCATAAAAATGGCATTGCTTTGGTTAGCTTTAACGTTAGCAGTTTTCCGGTAAAGTTCGGAAACTTGATTTCAGAAAACATTTATAATTGTCGTTCTGATCATTTTCCAGAAGCCACTGCAAACTTTGTGGCCCCAGGCACAACTTAGTAACGTTAGCGAGGAATATTGGTGCTCTGCGTTGTTGATGTTGTCTTTTACACCACACTGACATATAAACGCAATTGGATTTGTAGCTTATCTTGGGGGATGGGTCTATTTCCACAACACAGAGCTTTTCCGGAAAGGCACCAAAACACGTGAAATAATAAACGTCCACTTACAAGTATATGCTACGTTAGTACTTTAATGAAGTAAACGACATTTAAGATGCTGCTGTTGTCGCTAGCTAGCTAACTTAGCCTATAATTCACCTTTGAATTCACAACCACGTCGCCATCTTGCAAGGCAGATTTTCAGCGTAGACCGGGGCACTTAAATAGCGTGCTAATGAGACACCTTGCTTGGCTTCATATTAATAATTTGTACTCACCTCATATTTGGAAAATGTAGCGATGGTATAGAAAGATATCCCTGGGTAATATGTGTCACTTCTGGACTAAATCCGCGGGTTAAGGACTGCGGACGACTGGGCAGACTGAAGGCTGCACCGCATTTGTCGGTCGATGTCCTGACAGGACAAAATAAAGTGTCCCTACCCGGTTAAATTTATTGGGTATTTATATTCTGTGACAGATGTGTCTTTATAAATAAAATCGTTATATAAGTGTCTGGTAAAGTATCTGGGCTGTTATTAATTAGGTTGAGAAATACTTACATTTGTTAATTAGGACTTTTATGTACCTGCCAGGATAATGCAGTGTGACGGCTAAATCTTTCCCTCAAACACTAATATTTCTGGTTTCTAATTTTCATTTTTCAAAAATACCAATTTCGGCTGGTTTATGTAACGTTTTTTATGTTTTCTATGTAATATTTATTCTAATACGCATGGTATTCACATATTAATTTCCCTAATAAGTTTATTTCAACCCAAAATAACAAAGAAAGCAACTGTGACATCAAGAGGGTAAAACACACTATTATGGGGCTAAAAACTGGCAGCTAGTGCTTTATTGGGTTTAGCTATCATACTTTATTTTGCATCATTTTAGGTTAATGGTTAAGGTCAATGTAAGATATATCAGGCAGATTGCATATGTGGTTTTTGCACATGGGACCATTTGCACGTTTTGTTTTTACACGGACTGTTTACGGTAACGTACAAAATAATGACTATTTACCTGATTTTCATTTTAGCTTTATCCTATCTGGTTTGGATAAAATGCATTTACTATCGACATCAGCGAACGCTGGCGAAGTCGTTGAAACATGCAATGAACATTTTTTCAAGCAGAGAAGCAAACAGCTCTGAAATCAGAGCTCTGATTGTAACTGCTCATCCGGATGATGAATGTATGTTCTTCGCGCCAACGATTATACGACTCTCTGAACTAAAAGCCAGCGTTCACTTGCTGTGTTTGTCTGAAGGTACGATGACAGCACACTAGAAAGTTTGTCTAAGTAACGTTACTAGCTCAATGTAAAGTTAACGAAATAATTAATAATCGTGTGGCTTACTACTAGCTAGCGTTAGCCAGTTGCAATTACATGATCACTCGTGAGTTGTACGGATATAGGAAAGCATCTGTGAAGATTCTCAGTCATCCAGGTCATGGTTATCTCAAAAAAAACGGTTTTTAATGGCAACTGGACTTGTTTTAGTTCCTTGACTACGTTTCACCCTTCCATTCCAGAGGGCGAAATAAAACAAGTCCAGTTGCCATTAAAAACCGTTTTTTTGAGATATAGGAAAGCATAAATCAAAATTGCCTTTAAAGGAAAGTGAAGGAGCACCTGTCCCAAAACAGTGACGTATCTTTGACAGTAATTGGAAAAATATTACATAATATGTTACAACTCCTGTCCATTGTTTAGTTGAAGGATTGTTGCAATGAGTAGAACTAGCAGTTTAGCTAATCTTTTGATGTAAAAATGGTTTAAAAAAAACTTTTCTATACAAATTAATTTTATGTTGTTTGCTGCTATTTTTCTTGTGATGTATCTAGCGGCTTACACTAATCATTATCTAAATAATAGTAGGAGCCCATAAAGCAAACTTTGCACTTTTCATTTTTTTTTTCAGTTTGGAAAGGTTTACTAAGGCCAAGAATTGTTTAAATTTAGGTAAAATAGGAAAACCGTAGAAAGAAAGGCAAAGTTGCATAATCAGAATATTAAAATAATAAGAATTGACTTGACAATGTCAATGTTTATCTTAAGAACCAAAATAATTTAAGAACTTCCGTTTTTTCTTTTATTATGAAACAGGTAAAATATGGTCAGTTTTGTCCTCCTAATATTATACAGGAAACTACTACAATCAAGGGGCTCAGCGTAAGCAAGAACTTATCAGCAGCTGTGCCGTGTTGGGGATCCCAGCCTCCACAATCACCATAGTAGACCATAGGTAAGTAACCTGGCACCAAATACACAACATACATATTGCAACATTTCAGTTGAGTGCCTTTAATGTTTAAATTTTGATTTGTTAAAAAATATTCTGTTGAGTTCTCAGATTTGTGTTTTAAACATGTTTGAAGTGAACATTGCTGACTCTGAACATGGTTTAAAGCTGAGAGACTAATAATTTTCTTCAAAAAAAAAACTAAATAAACGTATCGAAATGTACTTAATATGCTGCCTTCATTACAGGACGCAGGTGTCAGTATGTCAGCTTGCTGCAATCGATCAGTATCCTACCGCTCACCCAGTGTCTTATCAGAATCAATAAAGAGTTGTCCACAAATTTAACCCATGCATTCTCACTACAACAGAGCAGATCTAGCCTGTTCTGATGTAGAATCTCTGCTTGTAACAGAGGAAATAAATGAGCAGGCCTCAGGCGTAGTAGTGGGCTTCGTTGTCCCCATTCAAGATTCAAAGATTCAAGATTCAAAACACTTTATTAATCCCAGAGGGAAATTATTTTGGCATGTTACAGCAGCTCTCCGTT
>JAUMHL010000006.1:4907291-4933826 GCA_032362345.1 Sandelia bainsii | reverse complement strand
GCCAAGATCCAGGACAAGGAAGGCATTCCCCCTGACCAGCAGAGGCTGATCTTTGCCGGCAAGCAGCTGGAAGATGGTCGCACCCTCTCTGACTACAACATCCAGAAGGAGTCCACCCTCCATCTTGTCCTGCGTCTGAGGGGCGGCCAATAAATAATTACATGTTCTTTTTTTTTTTTTAAGATTTACATGACCACTTAACTCAATAAAAGATCAGACTAAATCATAGTGTCTTTCCTTGTCTAAAATCTGAGCGTTCTAGGTGTTCAATGTGTTCAAATACTGCCCTGTTAAAAGCCAGCTAGTCTAAATGTTATGATGCAGTACTGCAATGATAAAGAAAAACGCTATGAAAATTGGGTTTTCTTATACTACACGTAGTTATTAGATTCACTATTTTATAATTAAAAATTGATTTAATATATAGCCTTTCATGCAGGCTTAATTTCTAATCTTTCACAGTTGAAAACTAAAGATTACGCCATGTACAAAATACTGCTAGTTGGTTGATTTTGTCATATGAGCATCAAACATGACCCCTTAAATGCTAGTTAGGCTAAAGATTAGGTGTGGTGCCTTAAGTTTTTCAACCTTTTTCCCAGGAACCTTGTTAATTTTAGTAAAATCTAGGATCCTTATCAAATCTTAAACATGGACTGATGGAGATGTCCATCCAACAGTGTATCTTAATAATTAGTTGTTTAGAAAACCACAGTATTGGTATTGATCAAAACGATGTTATAAATCACACACTGACAACAGGGAACACATGGGTATGTTTAAATGTGCTGCTGAAGTTTTACCTTTGTAACCAGTAGGGCCGAGTTCCAATTGTAGCCACAGCTAATACATCTCTCACATTAAGAGGGAAATAACACAGGGAACCACTAGAGGTCACTTGCCTCCCACCAGTAGTTCTTTTCCACTTTAGAGCCATGAAGTGGCAGTGTACCAGGCCCACCACTGTACAAAGAGTGTAGAGAGAGTGCCTGTCCAACAGGCCTCCTATAAGACTGACAGTGATAAAATTGATTATTTTATTTATTTTTTATTTCAATTGCTAAAAAAGACAATGTCTGAAAACAATGATTTTATTCCTGTAGTTTTAACTTCCATTGTCAAGAAATGTTTTGAGAAGTATGTGGTGTCTATTTTAAAAACTGAGGTTGATTCAATGTTAGACCCATTCCAGTCTGCTTACAGGCCTGTGGCGGTGCACTGACGAAGCAATCAACAGCATCACCCACTTGACTCTCAAGCACCTTGAAGACCCCAAAGCTTATGCACATCTTTCATTTATTGACTTATATTGTTAATTAAATCAGTGCATTTGAATGTAAATCCTTCTATTATTAAATGGTTTTAATCTTTTTTAACAAACAGGACACAAAATGTCAGGATCGGTAGCACGCAGATCCATCAGCTCAGGAGCTCCTCAGGGATGTGTTAGTTCACCTGTTCATGCAGGCACACAGATCATTTCACTTTTAAGTTCTCGGATGACACTGCTATTCTCAGCAAGCTGCACAAAGACACTGACATTACATTTTACCTTGAGGAGCTAAAGACTTTTGTGAAGTGGTGTGATATTCACTACCTCACCATAAACCTGAAGAAAACACAAGAGATGGTGCTGGACCCTCAGCCAGTGGGTCATCAAACTCCAGTGTCCATACATGATGAAAAAATCAACCAGGTCAGCTCTTACAGGTATCTGGGCTTTAACTTAGATAACCTGTTCAGCTGGCAGAGCCATGTGGATTACTTGTGTTTGCACTTTCACCAAAGACTGTATTTCCTACTCAGACTCAGGGTGTTTGGTGTCAATCAATAAAATAACAATACGAGCCCAACATTTTTTCCCCTCATAGATCCACTAACACACTATCCACCAAGAAATGAGCAGATAGCTCCAGAGAAGTTCAGGATACTATAGTACATTAGGGAAAATGTTTTGTGGTGGGGTTTGAAGGTGACCCCTGCAACTTAAGAGACCTAAATCATAGAGATCCACGAAAGAGACCTTCCCTGAAGACAGTAATGACATGAAAAATGGTTTCAGGCCATGTCAGGATAAACTGCAGCACTGGACCTGATAGGAATGAAAGTGTTCTGCTTGACTAGACTTCAAATGTGACATAAACGTGCTCCCCGTGGTTGAATGACAGACTTTCTCATAAGCATCCCACCCTGCAAAAAAGATGTGATGCCATTTCTGGAGGTCAAGCAAAAGCAGAGACAGCAGCCAAACATGTCATAGAAAAGTGTCTGTGAAGCTTCTCAGAGAAGATGTCACAGGAAAGTTAGGCCTTTATGTCATAATTCAGTTTACTGCATGGATAAAAGGCAAAGAAAATGATGATAATTACACAACTAAAATTTCACTAAACAAAATTATACTGAGCAAAAGTATACTAAGTATTATCAAGTAAATATATATAGAAAATGTGACAGACTGCACCCATAAGCCACAAGCACGCTGCTGAAGTCCACAGTGACATAACTACAAGCAAAAGCCGCTGAAGTACCCGCTGGTTGTGCATTGTGGGTAATGTAGGCGCTGTGTTTTGACAGAAAAGATTCGCGCAAAAAAAAAAAAAGATCCCTATATCGCTGGGTGCCGCATTCATTTTATTGCCCTTTTAAAAAGCTGTTCACAGTTTGTCCGACAATTTGATATATATAAAGTCAAGACTATATATCAATGATGTAGAAGTGCACGTAAAAAAGTAGTTGTAAAAATATATAATAAAAAAAAAATATATAATATTGACATGTCCTAAAGACGTGTTTTGGAGCTGGAGTTTTGCAGCCCCCTCTCTCACACGAGTAGTGAAGCAGCTGTATATATGAGCTGGGAGCCGGGGAGCTGCTCTCTCACTCGGGTCACCGTGCGGGAGGAGGAATGGCAGGCTGGGGGGGCTTCTTCTTTTCTCTCCTCAATTACAAGACGGAGAAATATGTCATCGCCGAAAACAGGAGAATCGGAATATTATTCAGACTGTACCAGCTGGCAGTGCTTGGATACATAATCGGGTGAGGCGCGTTGCATGTCCCCATGTCAGGCATGAGATGAAGAAAGCTTTTCTAAAGTGATTCACGAAGTTAAAAATAGTTGAGCTTGTCAAAGATTTTTTTTTACTTTGTTGGTGTTAAAGTGACAGTGCCGCAAGGTTTGTCAGTTTCGGAAAGTTGTCTGTTGAAAATAGTTTGTGTGAATGTCTCAGATTGGAGGTTATCTGATATGTGATATGATGAAAGCTAAATGAAGGTTAATAACAATACCTGATTTGGCCTCACGTGTTTGTAAAAGTCAGGATGAACTGTGAGATGACAAATTTATTGTGCGCCACAGCTTAGTGAGGGCTGCTCGTGTTGATATGCATTGATTTAATTACCATGTCACCATTTCACTCATTACTTACCATGTCACCCTACATGTATATGTGCAGCGTTGGTCCGTGTAGTTACAAAAATATTCTGTGATGTAATCTAAGCTGCATTAGCATTACTCCTTTCATCTGCCACATGTTGGGAAAAAACACTTAATAACAGTTATAATGTTTATGCTGCCACGTGGTCAGATAGGCTGGATCACAAGTGATCCACTGTTGTGCCACACCCATGTTGACATAAAAAAAAAAGTTTCAAAACTAAAATGTCTATTCAGCATGTCATAATATAGCCTACTGTGAGGTCTCTATGAATGTGTCAGGTGGGTGTTTGTGGTGAAGAAAGGGTACCAGGAGAGAGAAGAGGCCATCCAGACCTCCGTCATCACCAAGCTTAAAGGTGTTACACTGGCCAACAGCTCTGAGACAGGGCTTTACCTGTGGAGCGCTGAGGATTACGTCATCCCACCAAATGTGAGCACACCTATCTCTCTATCTCTCTATCTATCTATCTATCATTTTTAATTTATCCAATTTAAAATGTCGATAAGGCAATCTAGGACCAATGTCAACACAGATTATGAGGCTACTGAGTGTCCACTTGTCTCAGCATCTGTCTGGACAGATTTAACAACGTTGAACTTATTTCTGCACCTAATTTTATTTTGTAGGGTGAGCAGGTGTTCTTTGTTGTGACTAATTACATAGAGACCCCCAACCAGAGACTGGGATTCTGTGCTGAGGTCAGTATACAGAAAACAAGGATTCTCACCAGCACTTTTATTTGTGCTTTTTCAGTTTCAACATCTGACATTGCTACAGGTTACACTGTTACTGAGCACCATGTCCACAGATTTGCATGTTCACATCCAGCATCTCTAATTCTCCTTCGCAGAGTTTCAAGGTGCCAAATGGACGATGTCAAAGTGATGACGACTGTATGAAGGGGGAGTCTGTGATCGCTGGCCATGGTGAGGACCACTCTTGGCACTGTGGTCATTTGAAAACCTGGCAACTCCAAACCTGAATAGTTTTAAGCTCAATGACAGGTTTACATGTTTATCTACAGGTTCAGAAAATTCTGCAGTCCTCAGGTTTGTGAGGTCTAGATGGATGAATTCGAACTTACTGCAAATATTTAGGTTTTCAGCTATCATTGATGATCTACTCCATATTCCAGTGTAATGCAGCAGTTTTAAAGGCACAGTCCCACCTGATAAACTTAATAAATTCTCTTTAAGCTCTTTGCTCCCTCCATCAGGAGTCAAGACCGGCTTGTGTTTCAATAGTACTGGGACCTGTGAGATTCACGCCTGGTGTCCTGTTGAATACAGCAAAAAACCCACGTGAGAATCCTTCCTCTCTAAGGACTTTGGAAATTTGCCATTTTGTGCCTCTACATTCACACTCACTCTGATCCCTCATAGGGACCAAGATATTTCACAGGTTCTATTTATTACTAATGCAGCCTGTCAGCTCTGTTTGTTTTGTTTTTTCTCACACAGCCGCCTGTCTCTTTCATTTCCAGAGAGGCCTTACTGAGCGAAGCCGAAAACTTCACCATCTACATCAAGAATTTCATCAGGTTTCCGAAATTTGAATTCTCCAAGTAAGTGGTGCTGATTGTGGGGGAGCCTGCGGTTTCAAGGCATCATGATATAGATTGCTGAGCAGGCTGAGGGATATACGTGTTCCAGTGGCTGCTTTAAATAGCTTTAGGGTGCAGAGAACTTTCTATTTATACCAGTCTGTGCATTGCATTCAGTGAGACAGTGAAACAGTCATCTGAGACGTCCTTGACAGCGGGCCTTGCCCTGGACAGGTGTCAGATCAGTTGGGGTGCTGCTCTCTCTGCTGTTGTTTGTTCAAGTCCTGTAGGAAAGCAGAGACGTGCCACAAGTTGCTGCTAATTCATCTGTCAGACTCTTATTCTATTTACAATCATCTCTCTTATGTTTCCTCTCAGATCTTATGATACTCGTGCTTAATGGGGAATGACAGGTAACAGAAATCACCCTTAATGGGTGCTACTAGAAATGGAAGTTTGTTCTTAAAGCCAGAGGGTGTGAACAGCAGAAGCATATACAGCACATAAAAACTCAAATTCAGTCAAGGCTGGATATCAAATACTGAATATATTGGTAAATGCTGCACATCTAAACTCACAGTCTGTGTATGTTGGCTCACAGTGTGAGGGCTTTCTGATGCTGAGCTTTATCTTGTCTGACATTTACTGTAGATTGAAAGGTTAATGCTGATATGAGAAGTGAAGTGAGTTTTCGTATTGGACAGATGATTTAAATTTTTTCATCTTCAGCGAACATTTTTTGTTTGTTCATTGTGAAAGAACGACTTGTTTCCATATTTTCTAAAAATCGAACCTTTGCCGCACGTTTTTCATGTCTTAGGTCTAACGTCCTTGAAACCTCTGATAGCACCTACTTGAAGAGGTGCTCGTATGACAGAGCGAACCATCCTTACTGCCCCATCTTCCGCATTGGAGATCTGGTCAGCTGGACTGGACATGATTTCCAAGACATGGCTGTTAAGGTACAAAGTGTAATAATGTGCCAATTAAGATGGTGTGGGGGAGTGATAATGGGGATTTCAGTTCCTGGCTTCCTCGCAGTCATTGGATTATAAGCCATAATAGACATTTAGTAAATAAAGAAACCCATTTAGCTGCTTGTGATTGCAACAGTAACTGTAGATGGCCACACTTATGGTCCTCGTTGAACAAAAAAAATCTGCTATTAATACAAGTCATACCTATTATTTGACATAAGTTGGGTGCCTTGGAGAGAGTCAGAAAACAAAAGCACAAGCTAATTTCTTGTCATCATTATATACATTTTTGAGGAGACTTATGGAGTGAAAAAAACTGTTCTCAGCTCTAGATTCCCTTTATAAAGGAGTGTTCTGCAAAACTAATTTGTTCCGAGGTTTTGGAGCAATTCTGTAATAAATCCATATTTGACAATTTAGAGGACAAAACAGGTTCATCTCTGTGCATCATCATTGTAGCACATCAAATTCTGATAATATTGAAATCTAACAAATGTGTATTAACAGATCGGTCAAAATCCAGTCAGTGCTGTGTTTTAGAGACGTTCTAAACTGTACTCAAGAAAAAATAAGAGACTAGGAAATGACCTACCTTATAAATCCAGATGTGCAAACCAGTGCAGTGTTTTAAATAGCTTTTAAAACTTTTTTTTTTATCACTTAATTTACTCTGGGTGATATGACTTGCATGGGTATCTACAGTATGTGGTTTGGTATGAGTAGTATATACAGTATGTTGTGTTTATGAACTGATTTAAATATTTTCATTTCTTCTTCTTCTTTATTATTCTTTGTTTTTGTCCAACAGGGTGGGTCGGTTGGTATTCTTATTGAGTGGAACTGTGACCTGGACAAGGACTCTTCACATTGTAATCCACACTACAGCTTCACCCGCTTAGACGTGGACTCAAACAGCTCCGTTACATCAGGATACAATTTCAGGCACGTCCTTCTTTAAAAAAATCAATCTGTCCACTCTGTTCTCTGTGTCCAACATGTTTTATTTCCATCCTTTACACTTTAAATTCACTGTTGTTTGCACTACAGATATGCCAGGTATTACAAGGATCAGGATGGTGAAACGTATCGCACTTTGTATAAAGTGTATGGAATTCGCTTTGATATAATGATCAATGGCCAGGTACAGCTGTAATATGAACAGATATAAGTACATGATTCTGGTAATAGACTTGAAGTAAATGTCCGTTATTGTTTTGCAGGCTGGGAAATTCAATATTGTTCCCACAGTCATTGCCATTGGTTCGGGTGTTGCGCTGCTGGGTGCAGTGAGTAATATACTGAAGCACTGTGTTGATGTTAAAGTGTATAGTGTGTATTGAGTTTAAAAAATATCATATTGCAGTGCTGCTAGAGGGTATTGGATGACCACTGGTAACAAAAATAATGATTCTCTGCATCAGGTTGATTTTTCTTTTCTTTCAGGGAGCCTTTGTGTGTGATATGATACTACTGTACATGATGAACACAAGCTCCTTTTATAGAGAGAGGAAATTTGAAATCATCAATTTCAAGTACGACTTGCTACTTTAGTGATGTGGCATTTTCAATAAATCGTGTTCCAAACCTTGATTGTCACATTTATTTGTTTGTGTCTCTCATGCTGTATCTAACAGGAAAGACCGGACCAAACCCAAGGATGGAAAGGCAGGAAACCGGGAAAGAAAATCCAGGAAACCTGCTGCAGAGAAAGAGGCTGGCAACTCTATCAAAAAGCCAGAGGAAGCTGAACCCACTGAGGCGTCTTCTCCCACCACAGGCCAGCAGTCTGATCGTGGCCCCACCATTCCACGCAACACAGGACAGCGATACTCTGCCATTCTCTCTCCCCAAAGTGCAGAGTCGAGGCATCATATCACTTTCTTGTCACATAATTAAGTTTCCAGTCAGTGCAATTCTAATCACCTGCAGTGGTCTCAGTTATGTTGCAGGGGATGGCACCAAAGTCAAAGTCACTTCTTACCTAGTGGCACAACTGCTGGCATGCCACTAGCTTAAGTGGTCTGTCCTGAAGATATGTTGGTCCAGGGAAATATTAATATTCTGTACTGTGCATGTGGACCCAGACACTGATGTAGACATACACAAGGTTGGTGATGAGTAGCTGGGTCAGGAACCAAAAGTGAGCTGTGGAAATTTAACAGGTCCATAAATAATTATAGCAAAATACTGTGATGTAAAATTATTCATCCATTATCTACAATACACAACTTATCCTGTTGTTTCATGTAATCAGTACTTTTAGTTGTCTTTTGATTAGACTAATTATGTGTAATTCCCAGTTCTAGTGATGTATTTATTTTTACTTTAAGGAAGAAGTTATAAAAATCACAGAAATTTGAAAAATGGGCTGCAGCATTCTTCACAGTGATGCTGAAAATTAGAAAACACCTTCTAAATTGAAATTGAGAATATCTGTAGACAAATATACAAACATGATGTGATCACAAACACAGATGTAAACAGAAGTAAAATACTACTATTTGTATTTCATTTTGGCACATCATGTACCTGTGAACCTACTGTTAAAATGCTGATGTGTTTCTTGCTGCACGCTCACTGCACTGATTGTGACTTTGATATCTGCCATGCACTGCTGCAGCACAATCGTATTCACAATTCACTTGAAGCTGTGGAATGCAGTCTGTCATGAGCTATGAGCCTACTGTGAGTGGACAACTGGTTCACTGCTGACGTGCGGATTGACTGTTAATGAATGGATGCTGAAGTGCAAAGACTCCCTTTTCCTGTTTGTTGTTCCTGTTTCTATTTATTCAACGTTCTTTACTGTTGGAAACAAATATAATAATAATAATAATGAATACTTTATTGATCCCCTTGGGGAAATTTTTGTTTGGACAGCTGCTAGACCTGTGTCAGCGCTACTACGGGGTTTCGGTGTCTTGTCCAAGGACACCTCGACATGTAGCTTGTTGGGACTGAGAATCGAACCGCTCACCCTTGGGTTGGGAGATGACTGCTCTACCCACTGAGCTATCAAATATATTTGTCATGTTGACTCCATGTCAGCAAGTGACGCTGCCTGACAGACCAACTGAATAATGAATAACAACATAACAAACAACTTGTACAAGTATTTATTCAAATCAGTTATCACATTTGTTATAATCTGATCATAGTATTGTACATGAAATGTAAGGTCACACCTTATTAGGATATAAACTGTTTTGATCTATGTTACATTAGAACCTACATTATAATAACTGTGACTCCTACTCAGGAATGGATGATACTGAGCACAGAGCTAAGAATTAGAGGTTAAATACGTTCAGTCACAGATGGGATTCAAAGGAGGACAATTTATTCTGTGTAAATGGTAGTTATCAACACATCCTCCCATATATCAAGAGCAGATTATGGAAGAAAATCAAGTCTTTCACTAATAGCCTATCTACAAACAGCAGGGCAAACAGTATTATTGGTTTGTGTAGAATTAGACAGAAATAATTAATGGTTATTTGCAGTGTATCAATTTAATAAACATGCACCATTCCATAGAGGAAAGTCCAAAACAGGACGTAAGTAAAAAGACCTCCGACAAGGCCTCCAGTGAAGAGTGGCCTTCGTGATTTAAAGCATTTGTTCCACCGCCGCCCAGCCTTGAGTATGAGCAGCAGAGAGAGCAGAAACGAGGATAGGAAATAAAAAATGAAGCCATACAGTCCCGTCAGCCCGAGGATGCCAGCTGTTGCTCCAGACAAAGCGGACACAGAGGTGCGGCAGTAGTCCAGCACGGCGGCGTTACCCCTCACAGCCACTTCACTGATGAATTGTGGTCCCTCTCGCTTAGCTACAACTCCTGCCATGTTGGCTCTGGCTTTCACAGGAAAGTGGTGATCTAATAGGAAAGATTCAGACAAATTTACAATAAAGTAGTGTTTGCAAATATGGATTTGAAGCACTTGTACTTCACTTAAGTACTTTCATTTTAAGATATTCTCTTCCCCACTACATTTTGGAGGCAAAATTGTACTGATACCATCACTACATTTATTTCAGCTATAGAGAATACATATTGTAGCTTAAGACATTAATTCCGAAGCCTATAACACAATGTGATTGGTTATAGTTGTTCCCCCATAGTGAATAATGACATTAAAATTAACTACCTCGTCCAGCTACATTAAAAATTAAACCGCTCATACATTACTATGTAAATGTACCATGGCACTGACAGGGGACCCTGCTGCTGTGTGATGCCAACTTTTAAGTATAACGTGACATTTAGGTTTTAATATTTAAGTATTTTACTTTCACAATATTTGACTGCAGAGGTAATACGTTTTATAGTGTAGTTTTAGTAAGTGATGTAATATTAGCACTTCTTCATAAGATGTATGTCTTTTTTATGATTTCTGAGGTGTACAGACCTTAGAGTTAATGTAATGCATCCATGAATTAACTAATATGTGACATAGACATCAAGTAAAGCTATCAGTCAGCATTTTTCCACATTAGCTTAGCTACTGACCACAATGAAGCAACCTACCATTAACGCTAGCTAACTCATACATTTAAAGCTTTGACACAGTCACAAAAATAGATATATAAAATTGACTCTAGAACACTAGTCAGTAAAATAAAGTATTAGCTCTACGTAGCTAAGATGTACATTAACCTGCTGTGCTTTATCATTTAGTCACCACTGACTAATATGGCAGCTAGCATTGTTAGCTCTTCAGCTTGCTCACTAACGGTAACCGAGGAAACGTTCTCACCGGAGATGAACGCAGGGATTTGTTGGCTTCTCCCAGTGTGATTACAAAGACATAATCTGTAGGTCGCCTCTGACTTGGATATTTAACTGCTTTTAAGAAATATCAGCTGGTACGACACAAGAGCAGCACGTTCATTCCCGTTTGGACGACACTCTTACACCAAAGTCGGCCATTCTCCTCCGCAATGCGTTGTGGGTACAGCGCAGGGTGATGAACAGGAAGCGAAGACGTGATGCGTTCTATGCACTTTAAAGAGTAGGAAATTCTAACTTCACAAAAAGGAAATGTTCTTTTGGCTCTAAGAAAGTAATTTTAAGTATTTTTTTATTTCAAGTAATGCAATTAAGAAGATTTTATTTTATAAATACACACTTTCATTTCAGTGTTTTTTATTACTTTGAATCCAATAAAGTGTTGTGTTTTAATGTACTGCAATATAAAGATTAACCTATATGTTGCCAGATTTTGGCATACAGTCAAAATGCATAGGTAAGCATGGGTAAGAGCATGTCGTTCTGTGCAACATAGTTTGGTTTCTTCCTTTCCTCTTCCATAAGCTGAATGCCATACACCTATAACATCAATACAGAGCTTGTAAACAGAAATTGTACTCCAGACAGGTAATCAACCCTTGTCACAGAGAACAGCCACCTGACTCAAACTTAGAGTATATTGTTATGTTACATTAGTGTTTGATAAGTTGTAATTTCTACCAATTTCCTTTAGTGATTAAATGCAGCTAAAGTGACTTTTCTGCCAATAGTGACGCTTTTTAAATATTAATAGTACAAGAACATATGAGGTTGACTTGTTCCCAGAGTTTTATTTTTTACCCAAATGTTTTAGCAGTATTAACAGTAGTAGCTGCTGGAACTAGAGGACTGGGAGTAACAACCAACTACAACTGAAACTTCCGCTTTCTTGCCTGTACTTCAACGCAACAATGTAGACTTTGCCTTATCGTAGTGACGTCGTACAGCAGAGCACAAAGTGCTGTCAACAGTCATGTCCTCCTATATCCTGGGTCTAGACGTGGGTACCACTTCGGTAAAAGTCGTTTTATTAGAAACTGCCTCTAGAGCGGTGGCTGCGAGTCACGCTTCGCCTACTGCGTCTGATATAATCGACGGTAGAGGGATAAAGGTGAGTGCACCCAAGTGCCAACAACTTTACCCTGCAGCTCGTTATTACTAACACTAATGAGTGTGTGTGCATGCGTCCTGTCTGCCTCTCAGGCGAAAGAGCAAGAGACTGGTCGGATCATAGACACACTGAACCGGTGCATCGGCCTGCTGCCCAGAGACAAACTGCAGCATGTTGTCAGGATCGGGCTGTCTGGACAGATGCACGGGGTTGTATTCTGGAAAGCAAAGAGTGGTACGACTGTTATTCACCTACAGACCTTAATAATGTAGCAACGGCTTTGTGATAAACGACCAGTCTGAGGTGCAAAGAAACGAATATTTTCACAATGGAGGGAGGCAGAGAATCTTAAAAACGTGGATTTTATTGAAAAGGATCCTGTATTAATTCCCAGAGCAGAAGCACACAGACTCAATAAAAAGTACTTTTCTCCAAAACTACTCCATTACAAGTAGAAGTACCATCAACCTAATTCTTTTAACACTATTGAACCTGATGCTGTTGTTAACATGAATGCAAAAGTTCCAGTATCTATGACTCTGAGCGTTTCAAATTCTTCAGGTAGAGGAAGGTCGCAACAGCAGACAGTGTCCGTTTCCAGGTTGTCTACATTTTGTTACACCTCTTTTAAACTATGTCGCCCTCTGCTGGCTGTATCCAAAACTTGACTTTAAAAGCTGCAGATATGTTTTGTATAAATACTAAACAAAAACCCAAACCATTAAGTCAGACATTACTTATTTTATTTAGGCAAAGACTGAAGTTAAGCACTGCTGTCTTTTTTTCCATACCCCCCCCCCCAAACACACACACACTTCCCCACCCATAGGTTGTGACTGGTCCAATGGAGACTTTTTCACAGCCAGAGACACAAGTCAGCTGATCACCTGGCAGGATGGACGCTGCAGCGATGACTTCCTGTCCTCTCTTCCAAAACCAGACTCACATCTCAGTGTAGCTACAGGGTTTGGCTGTGCAACAATCTTCTGGTACGTAAGAAACAGGTCGGCACACAGTTTTTTTTTAAACCCCCACGCTGAGATTACTGAATTACTTGCTTTTTTATATGAGGGTAAAATCTAAATGTGTGTTTTCGCCACAGGCCCGAGTTCCTTGAGGACTTCACAGCTGCAGGTACCATCCAGGACTATGTGGCGTCCATGCTGTGCGGTTTGGATGGGTGTGTGATGACGCCTCAGAATGCAGCCAGCTGGGGTTTCTTCAACACTTCCTCCAACCAGTGGAATATAGACATGTATGTAAAGTGACTGACATCATGGCAGAACGTTATTCTAATAAGATACAGTTGAACAACTAAAAGCAAGACAAATGCTCTGTAGTTGGTGCATGTTTGCCATTAAACTGCAGTCACTTAACAATCTTACATCAATACAAGCTTATAGTGTTGGAGCTGTTATATGTCACCTACATATCAGGACACTCTGTGTGTGCATGCTCTAGTCTGAAGGATGCCGGCTTCCCTTTGCGCCTGCTCCCTCAGTGTGTGCCATGTGGTAACTCGGCGGGACAGACGTGCTCTGACTGGCATGGTATCCCTGCTGGTACGCCGGTAGGGGCCGCCCTGGGAGATTTCCAGTGTTCAGTCTACTCCTGCATGACTGCACGGACAGATGCAGGTGAAACAGGAAGTCCACTCATCTCTCTCAGGATGGGATCACGCTTAATGCATCCATTCTACAGCAAGAACCCATTACAGCTCTAGCATGTAGTTGCTTTATAATGAGATGAGACATCCGATCTCCTCTACTAATGCACTACTGTAACTTCTTGAGTTTACTGAAGTTGACGCTGATTTTTTTTGTAATGAAAATACTGTCTCAGACCTTTGATGTGACTTTCTTCAATAGTCTTTTCTAGAAAAACCTGAACAATAGTAAAACAGCAGAGAATAATAGCAAAGCAAAATAATGGTTTGATGCATTACAATATCTTTTAATAAAGTATAATTATTAGAACGCTTTGTATTGTTTCACCACACACAGAAAACAGATGCATTATTAAGTGCTGACATTAGTGTCTCTTACTTGTTATGTTTGCTGCTGTTATTCATACTCATACTTTTTTCTCCTAATTTTCAGTTCTTAATATAAGCACCTCAGCCCAGCTCACCTTTGCCATGCCAAAAGACTTCAAACCTCCAGATTATCCTCAGCCGGCCTCCTCCATCGCCTACTTTCCCTACTTTGATTCCTCATACCTGGCAGTGGCGGCGTCGCTTAATGGAGGGAACGTGCTCGCCACTTTTGTAGAGATGCTCACTGGCTGGATGAAAGAGCTTGGTATGTTTTTTTTTTCCATATCATTTACATGATAATTTCCTGAAACTGAATGTTAGTGATGTTTCAGGAGTGAAAACCGATAAAGTTGCCACTCAAGAACTGAAGAACATTTAGATGATAACTAAGTCTGGAAAATACTTTGACAAAAAGAAAAAAGACACATGCAGATCAACTGCTGAGTTTTTCCAGTTTAAAACTGAAAGCAAAGCCGATTGAGAACCCAGAGTGTTCATATGAGAAAGACTGAACTATCAGTAATCTTCTTCACAGCCAATTTCAAAGTTCATGTCAAGTTAATTAATCCATACAGTCTAAATTTTTATTTGCTGACCACAGAAAGAGAGTTAGTGTGAGTAACTTCGCTGATCACAATGAAGTGATGGCAAAATGACTCATGTTTAAATGCTCCTTCCTTTTCCTCGCAGGTGCAGAGCTGAGTGATTCGTTTGTATATGAGAAGCTGATTGGTTGTGCCCTGAACCAGGAAACCAGTGACCTGAACCAGGAAACCAGTGACCTGAACCAGGAAACCAGTGACCTGAGGGTGACTCCTACCATCCTAGGGGAGAGACACAACCCTCTCTGCCTTGGTCAGGTAATCAACATCTCTGCCTCCAATCTCTCTCTGGGTCATGTGACCAGGGCGCTGTGCCGCGGAGTCTTGGACAACATCACCTCCATGATGCCTGCAGAGTACCTGCAGCAGGCAGGGGTCACCAGGATCGTGGGCACTGGGAGTGCACTTGCTCGTAATGAAGTGCTAAGGCAGGAAGTGGAGAAGGCGTTTCCTCAGCCGGTGGTATATGGACAGAATGCAGACTCCGCAGTTGGCATAACCTTGGTCCTCTGTGACAGACTTTGAATGAAACTGTTAATACAGACAGGAATCTCTGACTGAGAGTTTTGCACTGTTCTGCACATCTTATTGAATGACATTGCTTTGTTCAGGTCAGCTGAAATTCTGCAACATTTGCTCTGTGGATCTAAAAAGCAAAAGTTGTGACTCAATACTGTATGTGCAGTGTGGTTTTATAGGACCAAAAGACCAAATGATTGACATATTGACTCAAACTAGCTGCTGATTACAGATACAAATCAGCTTTGAATCATTTAAATTTACTCTGACTGAACAGCTCTTGACAATATACGAGGCGTTTCTGCTTCTGTTTGGTTATGTGATCATTTTCAGACATGTTGCCAGACAGTTTAAAAGAATCCAGAGGTGGTAAGTGACTAAATATACACTGTTTAAAAAATTAAGGTAAAATGTAATTAAAATGCACAATGAATCTCAAAGAATAAATTTTAAAATGTTTACTAATTTCCATTGTATAATTTGTTCAAAGAAAAATGACATAACAGTTGTAAATGGAAACCAAAATCATTAACCCGTGGAGGGCTGCATTGAAAATCACACTGAAAATCAAAGTGAAAAATTGAAAATTGAAATCCCAGGCTCATCCAAGTTGTGAATTCCATCATAGCAACTCATAATTGGAATCAAAAGTCACATTATGGCCTTCACATGCCTGTATGCACTCCCGACAACTGGGCATGTTCCTGATAAATCAGAGGATCGTGTCCTGAGGGATCTCAATCCCAGACCTGGGTCAGGGCATCAGTGAGCTCCTGGAGTTCCTGCGGTGGCACTTGGTGGTGTCGAATGCACTAATACATAACCAAAAAGTGAATTTAGGTCATGGGAATGTGACAGCCAGTCAGTGGCCTCGGGCCACACGAGGACGGACATTGTCCTGCACCAGTAGGGCCCACTGCACGAGTGTAAGCTCTGACAATTGCTGTGAGGTACCTCAAAGCAGTCAGGGTACCATTGGCTATGACATGGAGGTCTGTGTGGCCCTCCCAGACCACCACTGACCCACCAGCAAACCAGCCATGCTCAATGACATTTGTGGCCACCACATGTTAAACCATTCTCTTTTTAGAGGTTGTCTTTCTTTTGCCTCTCCATTGCACCTGTTGTCACTTTCATTTGCCCCAAAGTAGATTCACATCCTCACTTGTGCTTCTTAAATGCACAGATAGATATATCTGTAGTGTAACTGACTTGGTCTTATACCGTGATGATTAAGTGTTCCCTTAAATTTTTGAGCAGTGTATTTATTGTAGTACACTGTAGTGTATTACTGTACTAATTTTAATGTGCTTGTTCTTTTCATTTTATGCTACTTTTACCTTACACCACTACATTTATTTTTTGGCTGTAGTTACTATTTACTTTTTGCAGTTGAAAATTCGTAATATAAAATATAGGCAACAAATTATGATGCATAATTAGATTAAGATCAATAGATTTATCACCATGTGAAGAGGTAAAATGTGCTCCACCTTCATCAGCTGCAAGTTTTGTTCCACAAGTTGCTAGGTAGCTAGCAACTTAATTACTATAAAAAGTCATGTAACCTTCTTTGACTAAACTTTAGAGCATGTACTTAAGACTTGCAAAAGTACTTAGAGTACAAGAGTATTGAGTTTGTGTACTTCTACCACCTCTGAAAATAGCACATATCTCTCCAGTTTGGTAAATATGCACATCATCATTTATTATTTATTTATACAATTTGACTGCAGCTCTGATTGCCATGGTGATTTCTTTTGGTTAAAAGTGAACCAGGTTTGTGATACCAGAAAATTGTGCTAAAACCTAAGATAGTCAGCTGACACAGTAATTTGGTTAATGCAGTACCAGGGCCCAAAGGTTCAGTCTAGCAACTTTGCGTGTGGTCTTTTACTGCCTGTAGGCCAGACTGGCTTCACCTCAGTTCACACCTGAAGTGATGATAATAATGAATAATGATGATGAGATACTTTATTGATCCCTTTGGGGAAGTTGTTGTTGGAGAGCTGCCAGACAGTACATGTCTGCGCTACTAGGGGGTTTCAGTGTCTTGTCCAAGGACACCTTGACATGTAGCCTGGCGGGACTGGGTATTGAATCGCTCGCCCTCGAGTTCATAGACAACTGCTCCACCTACTGAGCTGCTGTGATCATGGTAAAAAAATAAAGAAGTAGTAATAACTTTTTGTGTCAAACTTTTAATATTTGATCTCAACTTAATTCCATTCTAGTGCTCCAGGTTAGCTTTGACATGGCATCCATGATTATACTATTGTTCACTGATTCAGGGTTTGAATATAAAGCACTGTTCATATTTGAATTATTCAGAAGCATCTTGGCTGAAGTATAATCAACTACAGATTATCACAGATAACATTTTGGCTGCTCTGCTATAACTCAGTGACAAATTTATATGCAGTTGAACTCAGAATTATTCATTCTGAAAATTAGCTGTATTGACAGAATATACAAATTTTAGCTTTTTGCAATGAACAAATCAAACAACAATTTAAATAACTCAACACAACTAATGTTACTAGAGCTGTAATGTGAGCGTCTTCAGTAGAGCACAGACCAAGACCAGATTCTGACAGCATTCTTGGGTTTGCGTGCTGCAACCACCTTCTTCAAATCCCACCAGAGATTTTCTGTGGGCTTCAAGTCAGGTGAGAGTGACTACTCCTTCCTACTAGGACTACCTCTTCAACCAAGCCCTGGGGAAGTTTGAGGTATGCTTGGGATCATTGTCCTGCAATGATGCCCAAGCTGAAGCTTGGGCAATGGATGTTTTGCAGTTGTGTATGTCTTGGAGTCCTGGCATGGAAACCTTCAGCAAACTGAAACCTCAGTGCCTATTGCTGCAGGTCTTTTGCAGTCACTTAAGGGTTTTTCTCCATCTGCCACCTCAGAAATCTGGTTGCAGCCCTTGATAGATTCCTTTTTTGGAGGAACCACTTAGCTGTGTTGAATTATTTAATTTGTTCTTGATTGATTTGATCATTGCAAACAGCTGAAAGTTTGTTACATTTTGCCAAAACACTTAATTTGCAATGGGGGTTGAATCATTTTTAGATACTAATGTACTAAGGTCGTGTGGTTATGTGAGAGCGAGCGTGTCTGTGTTTAACTCTGAAAAAAGGAAGTCATCTTAAGAAAGGAAATCGCATGATCTCATGAACGCACATCTTCAGCCGGCACTTGTAGGCAGAGACTTTGCCAACACGCGATCACAGGACCACAGCTGCACTGAAAACATTCACACCCACTGAAGCGAAACTCTCAAAAGCTACATGAGACACACAGGAAGCACTTCAGCAACATTATGGACTGAATACGGACGCTTTCTTAAGAAGACTGTGTGACATATATCGTGACAGCAAACCCTGAGCAAGACAGGCAAAAGGGGTAAGACTGTTTATTTTCACAGACATGAGGATGTTTAATTTATTATGGTGCCTATGGTTTTTCCTTGACAAACTTTTCCTTCCAGCTATGTGCTTCAGTAGATTACTTTAAATACATAGATTGTAATTTTCTTGTCTAATTGCAGTTGGAAAGCTGTTCACAGAGCAGCAAACTACTCTAACGCATGATAATATACACTAACTAAAGTTCAGTAATGGTGGAACATTTATGTTTTTTTGTGAGTCTTTGCATGAGCAGACATGGTCAATACAGCATCCTCTTAAGCACTCAGAGGCCCAGTAATGTGCTCTGGTATTCTCATGGGTGGGTCACTTCATCTTCCTCTGGCCTGCTCATCTCTTACGTTACGTTTTGCGAGCATCATAGGACAGAGAACAATAGGATTCATACAGCTGGGCGCTCCATTGTGTGTTGTTGTTTTGTTTTTGACGTTAAGATCAGCTTTTTAATTCAGAAGACAATCTGGAAGAGGAGGACTTAACATCTGGTGAGTCAATTGATGCGTAATGGCACATTTGTACAGATACCTCTATGCAGACATTATGTACGAGTCAATACACAGCTTGGATTGTGGTTTTATGAGCTTTAAGGAAACAGATTGCATCAATATGATGTTTTATTTTTACAGTTATAGATAAAGCTGTAGTGTCCTGTTAAAAGTAAAGGGTTGCTTGCTTACTTACATTACTGTGCAGCTGAGCCATAAATAATGACATAGTGTTAAAATCGTTACCTCTGCAAACACAATTTAACAAAAATGTTTTTTTTTTTAAACTATAGACGTGTGCAAATACGATGTGCTTACAGTTCTTCTCAGTCTGTCCAGCCTTTGTTTCTTTATGTGCTATATATTCCTCTCCATGTGATGATCATGGAGTTGTGTGATGTTTCCACTGAGTCACTAATTCCCCATTTTCTGACTGAAAAGGGGAACAAGAAGCCACCAAAGATAACTGTAGGTTCCCAGTGTCTTCCTTAGCATCGAAACATCTATAATTTCAGCGTGATCAGCAAAAATGCGCAGAAATGTTTTGACTTGAGTTATTCACTGATTCTGTTTCTACATCATGATTATATTGCGGGGAAGTGGCTACCAGATGAAGTGCTGTGTGTGTACTGCTGTCATGGAAATGTTCTTCTAAATACACTCCTTTGTTAGTCACTGGGAGAGAAACATCACATGTCTGCAAATGTCTGTGCTTTTAAAGGCCAGTGGGGTGATGCAGCTCATACAAACATAATAGCTAATGTTAAAATGAATTCATTTAAAAATATCATATAACCATAAACAACTTGTCCTGGATTGTTTACAGCAGTTTTGGTTTTTGACCCATTAAACCCTGACACAGATGTGAGATGTTCAGTGTAGTTTTTGCTTTGAAGATTGTTCGATTTGTGTAATTTTAGAAGCAAGATGTGATTAGATAACATTTTGTGTAGCAGAAGTGTGTTTTTTTTGTTACATCTTTACATGTTTTGGGTGGCTCATGATTGATCAACAGAAAGTTCTTTTTCCTAGAGAAGAGATCACTGGACACCTCTCAAATGGAAATCTGTAGTTGATGGTGGATTATTTCATTGAAGCCAATGAATCCACCACTTACTGTATGTAACTCCGCCTGTGAAATTAACTTCACTGGATCTGTTGGTTGTTGCTGAATCATGTGAACTTGTGTCATATTACCATGCAGGCCTGTGGAGAGAGAGGTAAAGATGAACAAGTCGGAGATGTTTGACTTCTCTCTGGAGACGGACGACAGGACGGAGGAGGAGAAATCGCAACAAAAAGGAGCAAAGAACGATGGTTTTAGTTTTGACCGTGAGGCCCCCAAGGCTCCTATGGACACAGATTACCAGGAAGAAATGGAGAAACACAAGCCTCAAATTAGATTCAATCTCAACTTTGACAAGTGAGTCTCTCCATGCAGTGATAATATGGTTTTGACCTATTTAAATACTTATTATAAAGGTGCTGTGTATTATCAAACCCCATAGTGCAGATTATTGTGGAGTGTGAAGCTGATTGACCTTTTGACTCACATTATCTTTTATAACCCTGTTAAAAATGTATGTTGTTTGTAGAGGGATTCGAGGTAAGGAGCAGAACAATAAGAAGCCAGACAGCGAGAGATTTAACATCAATAGGTTGTTTGAAGCAGTGGCCAGCGGCGATGTCAAAAACCTGGATGGCCTGTACCAGTACCTGTACCAAAACATGAAGAAACTCTCTGACAGCTTATGTGAGTGTGAAAGGACTCCACGATGCACCAGCTGCACAACACTGTAAACTGCTGACCCGTGTGTTAACTCCCAGAATGTTTGGTTACACCTGCAGATCAGTCCTATGGAAAAACCGCCCTGATGAAGGCTCTGCTGCACCTCAAAGACGGCAAAAACGAGACCGTGGAACTATTAATTGACATCTCAGAGAAGCTGGGTGACATTCAAGAGTTTGTGAATGCAGCCTACACAAACAGCTATTACAAAGGTAAACTCGAATCTGGGAGCTTGAACTGGACAAACGATGCCTCTAAAAAGTGTTCTCCCTCCGTGGAGGTTTCACGTTATGTTTTTAACATTTAAATGCGACATTAAAGACTCACGTCAAAGTAAAAACAGATCTCCGCAAAAATAAATGAAGGAACTGCTGCAGAAAAACATGCCCACAGCATGATACTGCTACCACAGTGCATCCTGTTGGGGATGCGTGTTTATGATAATGTGCAGTGTCTGATGGACAAAAAGCAAAATTTTGGTCACATCAGACCACAAAGAAGTTAATTTGCCTTCTGGCAAATTCTAGTCAAAATTTATTATGTGCTATACTCTTTGCTATTCTCCCATAAATCCTCGACTGGTTGAAAACCCAGGCAACAGCTGTCATATCCAGTCTCTCCCATCTCTGGTGCAGAAAATTGTTACTTGATGCCTGTGAAGATTCATTAGTTCTGATCACTTCTGATGATCAATATAAAGAAAGTTAATTATATCAACCATGTTGTTAAAAACTTCCAAGGGGGTTGAATACCTTTTAGAGTAACCCTCTCTTATTTGATCATCACTCACATTCTCCATATAAAACAGAAATAACCCTTTGTTTTAACCACAAAAAAGTCTAACTGCAGTAAGAGAATCTAAAATGCGACAGATTTGTATTGATGTGTGCACCTGACAGGCCAAACAGCGCTCCATATAGCCATTGAGAGGAGAAGTATTTGCTATGTGAATCTGCTGGTCAGTAAAGGAGCAGATGTCCACGCCAGAGCCTGCGGGACATTCTTCCAGTTACATGACGGCCCCAGCTTCTACTTTGGTGAGTCCATGCTGCAGAAAAGAGGAGCCCCCACCCCCATCCCCCACCCCACCCACCCTCTGAAGCCTCATACTAATATTATCACCTGAGTTGTATCACTCTGTCTCTCTCACTCTGAGCTTCTTTGTTTTTTTGCTGGAGATTATCTGTCAGTCAGACAGTGTAGTTTTCATGTTGATGAAACCTCATATAGAGGCGTACTGTTTGCTTCACCAGCCATATTGATTAATATTGTACTGACTTAAAGAGAATAAAGTATAGTCGTATTGCACCTTTATAAACCTAAATGACAAATTAAAACAAAGTGGAGTTATTCTGACTTGTAGTTCCTAGTATGAGTCAATCAAACGTGGGTTTGTACATTTCTCATAATGCAAATCAATAGCGTGCCTTCATTCCTGCCAGTTTGTAACACAAGCTGGGGAAATCGATGATGATACAGTCATTAGTGTTACATTATTAGGCTTTGGAAAGATCCCTCTAACAGTAACAGAAGGCGATGTACAAATGTTATCAGGCTGAGTGGTGCTAGTTGTGATGGGTAAGCAGAACTTCATGTGTAAAATTGGGGGAGTCGCAGTTTGAAGTATTGTTGCGCTTGTTTTGTTGGTGCATTTCTCCCTTTTAGTACAGGTCAACAAATTGTTACTGGATTACTGCATGTACACTGTGCTGTTATAGGAAGCTGTAAATAAATATCAGTGACTGAAAGGAATCCCTCTCTGTGCCGTCCTCAGGTGAGCTGCCCCTGTCTCTGGCAGCCTGTACCAACCAGCCCAACATAGTGGACTTCCTGATGAATAATGAGTACCAGCGAGCGAACTCAAAGCTGACGGACTCTCAGGGCAACACGGTGCTGCACGCTCTGGTGGTGGTGGCTGACAACTCTAAAGAGAACACAGAATTTGTCACCAGCATGTACGACCGCATCCTCAAGAACGCCGCCCGACTGCATCCGAAGCTCAAGCTGGAGGACATACAGAACCACATGGGATTGACGCCCCTCAAATTGGCTGCCAAAACTGGCAAGATAGGGGTCAGTATGGCCACAACTAGATTAAAATGTACGGGGGCCCAGGGGCTCCAGTCAATATAGTATGTGTCCATGAACACACATGAAAAGGCTTGATGATTAGGGCCCATTACTGCCCTATGGATAATTCATACACGTGAATAATGACTTTGGTTAAGGCAAAATTAATAATCCACTTGACAGAAATTATGAACCTTGCAGACATGAGGTAATTTAAGATTAATTCATTTACCTGCATGAATGAGACTGACCCTTCTGGCTCTTTCCTTCATTGTCTGCAGATTTTTTCACACATCCTGCAACGGGAATTTCAAGAGAGTTACATGAAACATCTGTCCCGCAAATTCACTGAGTGGGTTTACGGGCCCGTCCACTGCTACCTGTATGATGTGGCCTCTTTGGATTCATATGAGGACAACTCAGTTATGGAGATACTGATCTACAGCAGTGACATCCCTGTGAGTGCTGCAATTCTTATGAGCCCATTCAGAGCATCTATTCATGTTATACTGTACTCAAACATTTGTCTGCTCGCCTCTCAGAACCGTCATGAGATGCTCCAGACAGAGCCCCTGAGCCAACTGCTGGAAGAGAAGTGGAAGAAATTTGCAGGTCAAATGTTTTTCTTTCATTTCCTGGTCTACTTCCTGTACCTGATCATCTTCACTATTATGGCTTACAATAAGAAAAATGGAGAGGTAAGTTGCAAACTGCGTGATTGATCCGTGTGTCCCAGACAGACTTGCATCAGATGTTGCTGATGATTGTTCTCATATTCTCCACAGCCGCCGTTTCTCATGGAAAGCACTACAACGGATTACCTGTATGTTTTAAGTCAGCTAGTGGCCACACTGGCAAATGGCTATTTCTTTGTCATAGGGGTATGTATGGATCCTGGTGTTTAAAATAAACTGTGAATATCATCACATTGTGGAAGCTGTGTTCCAGTTGTAAGACTTGACAAAACTGTGATCTATATTTCTAGATCATAGACATGTGGAGGAAGCGTCCAAAGCTGGAAACACTGATGACTGATGGATATTATGAGCTTCTTTTGTAAGTAGTGAAACTTATTCCAGACTTGTAAAAAGCTAAAGACCTGTGAAAATGTTATATTTACAGTCGGGCACAGAAATGCACTTGTCCATGTGTTGAATGCAACATTCACAAAGCAGATTTTTTTTAAATTTGTTTTTGTATCTATGTTTGCTAAGTAGCATTCTTCTTGACTTTGTCGACACCTTGCTCTGCTACTTATATATACTATATTACTGCCACCTACTGTCTCCAGTTGAGCAGTGTGAAGCCAGAGGCAGGAACGTGTGCATGTGAGTTTAGTGCATATCCACAAAAAATAAAACATGGATCAGCTCATAACTGCGCCATAGCGCTCTTAGTGGTCAAAAACAACACAGGTACCTTTAAACTAACTACACCAGACAGTGATGTCACAGTGCGCTGACACACATTTGACGCATCAGGAGAAACTTTCTTCACATTCCTCCTTTATGGATTAATCAAAAATATCAAAAGACAGATAATGTCCACAATTTAGAAAGTATTCACCCCTTGGAAAGTTTCATCTTTTTTGTTATGCAGCATGGAGTCAAAGTGACTCTGACTCAGTGACAGTGAATTCATGCTTTATTCCATTTGTCATGTGTCAAGATATCTGCCATGAAAAATATCTGTTGGCTTTTAGGGGGCAATACCTTTAAATATGTATTTTGTATTTTATATTTGTTTAGATCACTTGGTCGCATTTCATCACTTTGTAGATATGTCAGTGAGATTCATCCGGGTGAAGTTATCTGGAAGTTGAGTCATGGCAACTGGGCTTTTTTCTAATCCAGTTGCCATGACTCAACTTCCAGATGTCACTTTGTAGAGATTTGCTTTTACTTGATCAGTGAACATGGAAACATTCAAGAGGAAGCAATGACTTTAAGAGGAGCTGTATAGTCTTAAATAATGCTAGTAAAAGAAAAACAAAAACACCATAAAACACATTTCTTGTTATGTGTTTTCTTAACAGACATCACTTAATTTCCAAATAAGTCCTGGGATTTATTGAAGAGCACATACTGATGTCATTTTGATTTTGGTCCACCTCCACTGAGCTTCATGTTTTTTGTACTACCTCGCTACGATAATGAAGCTGTGCAGGCTCACAGTGGTTTCTCTGCGGTTTGTAGTTTTGTGCAGGGTGCCCTCTTCCTGGTTTCAGCCCTGCTTTATCTGTGCGGGCAGCACGAGTACCTCGGCTTCCTGGTGACGTGTCTCGCTCTCAGCTGGGTGAACCTGATCTACTACTCCAGGGGTGCCAGACATATGGGCATCTACAGCGTCATGATCCAGAAGGTAGTGAACACAGAAGATAAACTGCACCACAGAGAACATCACAGTGAACAATCTCATGCCTGAAGTCTTGTCTCCTTTCTTCTTTGCAGATGATACTCAGCGATATCCTGCGCTTTCTTTTTGTTTACGTTGTCTTCCTCTTTGGATTTTCAGCAGGTATTTTTTTCTGTAAAATGTAAAAAGATGTTAGATTCTCTCCCAACATGCTGTGTATGAATGTCTATGAATCTTGTATGAACTATAAATAGTGGACTGTCTGTGCTGTCTGTTGAACTGATTCTTCATATCTCCTGTCACAGCGGTGGTCTCCCTGCTCATAGAGCCTCCTGTGAGAAACATCACTATAAATAAACAGCCGCGTGTGCCTCTGTTTGGTCCTGCTGACCCTGGAGAGGAGTGTGTCAAACCCACCTTTAGAAACATCTCCTACACCACCCTGGAGCTTTTCAAGTTCACCATCGGCATGGGTGACATGGAGTTCACTGAGGACTACAAGTACAAAGGGGTCTTCTACATGCTTCTCATCGGCTACATCATACTCACCTACATCCTGCTGCTGAACATGCTCATCGCCCTCATGAACCGCACTGTGGAAAACATCACCATGGAGAGCACTAGCATCTGGAAGCTGCAGGTGAGGCGTCCAGGGTGTTCAGGGGTCCTGGTCATGTGAGTATTTATTCAAAGCAACTTCGACACTGAAACACTGTCACTGTTTTCAGAGGGCCATCACTATCCTGGACATGGAGAAAAGACTGCCCTTCTGTCTAAGGAGGAGGTTTCGTTGTGGGGTGAAGAAAAATCTGAACACAGTTCTTGGAGATGACTGTCGACAGTGTTTCAGGTTTGGTTCTTTTTGTTTAGATGATCGTACAATCAGTGACCGACGAGCTGACTGTTTTAAAAGTTTACATGAAAAGCTGCATGTGATCATGTTAAATATCTTTTTACTCATGTTTCAATCACAAATGCTTCCTGCTCCATCACTAATAAGGAACCCATATGTGGCAATGTCAGACCACCACTTTAGTCCAGAGTGAAATATCGACTAAACTATCAGGAATTTACAAGAATTAACAGTATCTCATAAATGTGTTTATAATTAATGTTACAACTGAGATATGTGAATCATCATGACTTCTGAGTTATTAATGATGTTCATGTCATTATTATTATTATTATTATTAATTAGTTTATCACGTCTTCTTTCTAATGCTTGTTTCCCTCCTAATAAAGTGGTGACATGTGCATTCTTTTGACAGGCAATCTTAGGTGTACTGACACTTAACAGTAAATAACCTACTCTTGTTAATATATCTGTGAAGATTCTCAGTCATCCAGGTCATGGTTATCTCAAAAAACGGTTTTCAATGGCAACTGGACTTG
>JAUMHL010000006.1:4883592-4907191 GCA_032362345.1 Sandelia bainsii | reverse complement strand
CCTCTGGAATGGAGGGTGAAACGTAGTCAAGGAACTAAAACAAGTCCAGTTGCCATTGAAAACCGTTTTTTGAGATACTCTTGTTAATATATGTTCTGAGGCAATACTGTTCATTTAACTACCGTGTTTTGTTTCAGGAATAAAGCAAATATAAAAATAGTTGTGTACAACCCACTCCATGCTTAATACATTTAATTTCCTGCCATCATGAATCATGTTATTTATCCATTTTAGAGAATCGATGCAGCAGGTCACCACTTAATTGGGAGGGCCACAAACATGATGGAGTCATAATGAAGTAATAGTGATCTTAATAAACATATATTTTTCCAATAAATTGTATTTCTTTCTCTACAAATGTGACACAATGTGAGAAAAAATAACTTTGCTGGCTTTGCATTATTTCAATTATGCATTTGTAAATACCTTAAATAGGTAGTAAGATTTAAGATAATACTGGTTCATATGAGAAATATAAAATAAGTTATGTTTACATAACTAAACTGACTTTTTACTTTTTCAAATACTTGATATCTAAATAGACAGAAAGACTGACTTTATTAAAAATATGACAAAAATGTGAGTAGAAGTAGCGATAAATAAGTCATGAAGTAATGATGATTAAAAGTCATTAATAACTCAGAAGTCATGATGATTCACAAAACTTAGTTGTAGCATTAATAAATATATTGTTTATAATATATATTATAAATTGAAAATGCTAACTATGATGTTGAACACTTGAAAAAAATGATACCTGCACTGACAGTGAACATGTTAGCATTTAGCTCACAGCTGTGCATACATTCTGCCTTACTGAACTGCTGACATGTCTAATGTCTTGTCATGGACGTGGACATTTGAGATCATTTGGTAGAAGTGCTTTGTTCAGTATCTAGCTTTGATTTATTAAAATGTCCAGTTGATATAATAAACTAACATCATCTTTATCTCATTAGATTAACGCAAGTGATGCACAGCAAAGTAGAGGAGGATTAGTGTCACTGCCGCTTAGTAATAGGTGGTTACAGAGACTGTAGGTGAAATAAAAATCTGAAGGTGCTGTAAGTAAGTCTGTGCACTGCAACAAGCCCAAAGGATGCAGTAGCAGAAAAGACCATGTTTACTATGTTTATGATTGTTGAACTGAATTAACTTTAGAGTTAATTTATATGACAAACATTTACATATTCTGTGATTAGCATGATCCAAATGCTATTACACTGTAAATATGGATAATAACACCTGGATCTACAATATTTATTGTCCATAATGTCATTAGTGGTCTCATATTGTAAATTTGCATGTGTCCATAAATAGTTAGTGAATTTGTTTGTGGGTTTGTATCAGGTTTCTCACAATTGTTCAGCAGTGTACAGGCTGATCCTCTGAGCAGCAAAAGAAGTCACAAGTTGATGACGCAGAGACAAAGGTTTAGGCTTGAGGATTTAACCACAAATACAGCTGTGGGAACAGGATGGGCCGATGTGCAGTACACCGTGTTCCTCACCAATTTGCCTTCTCTGACAGCTGATTGATGTGTCACACAGCAGACAGTAATTGGAGCATGTGTCCTTTTGTCGTCTCAGAGTGGAGGAAGTCAACTGGAACAAATGGAACATCAACCTGGGAAAAATCAATGAGGATCCCGGCTGCTGCGATCATGTCCAACAGCCTGATTCAGACACCCCCACACACAGACCAAACAGAGGTGCAGAACATGGACTCACAACACACACTCAAAGTTTCTGGATTAGAAAAGGCCTGTTAGGCATTTCTCTGTGAAAGGAGAGTAGTCCACGTTTAGTAACACTTCCTGCTTTTTCCACAGGGAGGAGCTGGAGAGGCTTTTTCACAGAGAGTGGTCGACGACGGCAGACACATGAGTCCACAGAGATGAGTCCTCTGAGCTCCACACCAGTCTAAAGAGACAACAGAGCGCGTCACTGTGGCTGCTCAGCCTGACTGACCTGTGCAATGACACATTCAAACCTACAGACAGTATTCAGTTTCAGTTCCCCAAGACCTTACTTTACTGTAACTGCCGAACTGTCGTTCTGACTGATACTTCAGTGGCAGGTTGATTTTAAATGTAGTCTTCAGGGCAATATGTCACTGAGATGAAGCAGTGATGTGGAAGATTGTAGATATTTGTTCAACTGACTGACATGATGATGTAAAAATAGTAGTTAGCAATGACTGCTGCAACAAGGAAATAATGCACTTGAAATACATTAAACATTTAATCCAAAGGCTTCTGCAAATGTTAATTCTTCCACCAGCGGAACAGGAAGCACATCCTCTCTGAACAGAGGCCGTAACCTGCTGGGACCTCAGACATCGCTCATCCTTTATGGAGTAACACTGATCACAAAGGTACTGATCCTGCCCTCCTGCTATGTGCCTGACTCAGCCAGGCAAGCTAAAGCTACCACAGGGAGATAGTCCTGCAGATTTCACAGCTTGCTTTGTCTACTTTTCTTCCTGTTTCTATTTGGCCAAGGCAGGCTCAGATAAATGGCATGAAAGCACAGCAATCGGTGTAACAATCACCACCTTCAGCACAAGCTATTGCAGTTGCAAATAACAAATGTGGTTCAGACGGACCTTTTGGACCATTCAGCTGCTTGTTAGGATGATTATGCGAGACACTAATGTGTGAATAATAACATACCTGAACAGTCACACAGGATGACAGTTGTTAAGTTGCTGTATCTGAGCTTGTGTGAGCAGTTAAACACCTGTTGTCAGTTTAGACATTCAGATCATACAAACTACAGTTCAGACTCAATTTCAAAGCATAAATTAGAACTTTATTTTATTATTACAATATTACAAAAAGAGTAGCACAACTCTCACGCTCTTCCTCTTATCTGTCGTACAGATGACACAAAACAAAGGCTTATGGACCTTCTTTCATTTCACAGCAATAGTATAGGAAACAAAGAAGAAAATAAAATTTAAATAACAAGCAAATCAAGTATTATAAATAGTCACAACTGCAAACTGAAGCTTTGAAAATTGGAAAAAAAGTTCTTCATAACTACACATTGCTAAAATATATAATTACAAAATATTACTCATTTTCTTGTTTTCCATAATAAAGAATCTCTAATGAATTGCTCATCTAGTCAACAAAACCTAATTAAAACAAAAAGAAAATGCTGTTTCTGTTCATCCTTACCGTCTTCTTTCTCCTTATTGTTTGGGGTTTTGATTAAAACCATGCTCATTTTCAAAGGAAAGTCCAAGGACCAAACACTTAAGGCTTTTTAAGGGTTGTTAGGGAGTTATGTGAACAAAACATGGGCATCATTGTGTTTATACACACATGCACGCTCTCTCTCACACCCACTCACACTCACACACCTTTAACTGGACTCACATCAGCAGGCAACATCCACACACAATCATTAGACTTTAAAGTTACAGTAGTCTAGTAGGTAAGCCAGTGTACGATAAAATAAACAATGCATTTGCTGTTTCACTTTAAACGTAAAAAGTAAGTTTTGTGATCTTGCAAGTGATCAATTTGGTCTTTTCAAGCAGACTTCACATCAGAATCAGTAGCAACTTACACATAACTTAATTCACTTAAGTTCCTGCAGTCGGGATCAAAACTCTGGTTAGGCTCGTAGTTAGATTCTACATGACATTAGTAACACTATTATTTCTTCTACTTTAGAGTTTTGTCCTCATGCCTAACCTTCAATACCTGCAAAACAAATAATCTCAACATTCAAGTAATACATTTGTCATGTCATGGAAAAGGAAAAAAAATGGCACTAAGTTTTGTTTTTAATTCTAAACACCTGAATTCATTGCATTTTAAACAGAACAGAGCATCACCTTTTTTCTCCCTGCTGGATCCTTGCTATGTACAAACATGAGAGAGGAATCAATGTTGAACAGTCCTATAATACAAATAAATAATTACACTTAAAACGAATAAAACATCTGTCTACATGTGCATACCACAAGCTTTTTCCAACTGTGCTATGTAGCCTCCAGCATCTGATGGCTTTGCACTTCGCACATTACTCTCTATTCTGTCTTCAAGCTACTGTGTTTATTCTTTACTTAGATTTGAGTGTTAAGACCAAATGTTTTCTAATAAAACTAAAAATTCCTCTCTCAAGACTAAACTAAAAATTCCTGAAATGACCCATGTGAAAAACATTCATTAGTAGGTTTTTTTAGTGACGTGTTTTTCTTTCTTACATGCATAAGAAATTTTTACCGGCATGTCTGAAGTACAAATAACACATCCAGATGCACAGATAGACGAGTATGAAAAAACATGAAAAGTTCCCTAAAGTGACTGGTAAAAGCGCTCATTAATAAAAATAAAACTAGCAATTGATCACTTGCAAGATTTATTAAAAAAGAACAAAAAAATTACTGTTCTTCATTAAATATATTAATTTACCCTCTTTAACATTAGCGGCCATTTGTTTAAGTTAGCAATTTAGTTTTATTCATGTGTTTCCTCTCTTAAGACTAAACAAATGGGTTTGATAATTGTGTAGACAAGGCCATAGCTTATCTGTACCCTGGGTGCTGGATGAGAGCGGTTCTGCCATCCCCGACCTCTGGACCTACCCTCAGAGGAGGCCTGTGCATCTTGCCCATCAACCCTAGATTCTGATCGCGGAAGTAGGGCGTTTGGAAGTCCCCACCCAAGTAATCTGCTGTTTGCATCAGAGAAGTCTGGGCGGAGGAGGTGGAGGAGGAGCTTGCTCCTAGCCTGTAATGGGGAGCCCCAGGGGGCCCACAGTCTAGTGTGGTGCCCCCCGCTGGGCCCGCACCGTGGAATGGCATGGCTACGTCCTGAGACCCGGAGCTGTCACTGTTGGGTGTGGGTAGAATGTTGTTGTTCCAAATATGGGACTGGAAGTAGTGCCCATTAGTGTAGTGGCCCATGGGACCGGGCATGCCGTTGTTGTTGACGGGGGGAGAGGGAGTAGGCCTTTCTACGGGAGGTTTCAGTGTGTAAGGCTGACCCACACACACCTCTGCAGGGTAGCCCACACCCTTGAAATGGAAGGTGGGGTCCCTGGAGGGCTGCTTGCAGAGGTGGGTCCCACCGTTCTGAATGTGTGGTAAATGGGCCAACTGGTGCTGATTCCAAGAGCACATCTTCTGCTGCTGTGTGTTATGTTGTATCTGGTGTTGCTGCTGATTCGGTTGTGGATGCAGATGCTGTTGTAAGTGGTGTTGCTGCTTGAGATCAGTGTGGTTGGAAGGCAAGTGGTTCATAGCAGCCAGGCTGGGTGGAGGATGAGCTCCCACTGGGGCCGTGGCTTTCTCTTGAGGGCCAATAATGCAGTTGGGTGGGGGGAAGCCAGGGGTGGCAGGGTTGCTGTGAACGGACACCCTGGAGCAGGCGCTGATAAGCAGACTGCGACTGATGGGGCTGGGGTTGGCGATCTGGCCCTCACACATAGAGGTGGCTCCTGCACCTTGAGCTCGAGCTTGGCAGAACTGGTTGATCTGATGCATAATGGTGCTCAGGTCAGCCTGACGGCCCTGGTGCAGCCCGGCAGCCATGGAGAGTGGAATGGTTGAGGTAGAGACGGTAACATTAGGCGGTGCATCACCATCTGGCAGTTTTCTGCCCCCCTGCAGGCCAGGTGGTGGCTGCTGCTGAAGATGCTGATGCTGAAGCATGACAGTAGGGGGTCCCTGTGGGTGGCCGAGGGCTGGGTGCTGAGACAGAGTCTGGTGTCTGGGTGGGCCCTGAGGGTGCTGGGCCATGGGGGGAGGGTGTCTGAGGCTCTGGGTGTGACCCTGCTGCTGAGGGAGACAGATCTGTAGAGTCTGAGGTGGGTTCTGTGGTTGAAGGGGTACGTTCTGCTGGGGCCGGGGAAGATTCGGCAGAGGTGGGTGGTGGTTTAAAGTGCTGGTCGAAGCCACTTGGTAGAGTCCAGTGGGAGGGTTCATGATTACTTCGGGGTGCAAGCGAGCCCGGCTGCCGTCAAAATCTTTTAGGATGCCTTTGACTGTGGGCACCTTGACAATGGCGAGGAGACCTGTCTTGGCACTCGCCTGAGAGGAAGGGTACGGGCTGTAGCGCTGGCCTGACGTATCCAGCCCGTTGACTGTACGGCGCACGTGGTTTCGCTGGGGGACCTTGACACTGTTGGGGAAGATTTTGATGGTGAGCGGGTTGTTAGCAACCTTCTTAGCATATGCATCCAATTCTGCAGGGGTTGGAAACGGAGCGGATCTCATCCTTTGTGTGGTGTCCCCTGGGTTGGAGGACAGGACAGGACACAAATGAGACCAAAAGCAGGAAGGGAGAGAATGGGGAGAGAAGAACAATGAGAGACAACTTAATCCAGGTAGAAGTGTATATGGCACAAAAAAGCACATCAGTTGCAATCTGAGCTGCTGAGAGGAACCTGATTCGGACAGCACTCTCATATTTGATACTTCACAGTTTTTCTTCTAAATCCCTCACAGCTCTTAAGTCATGCCAGTGAGAGACATTTCTGATCCCATTCTCAGCTGAACTATTGTGGCCAACACAGCCTGGGTCTAAAATCTAATTTTGTGGTAGCGTCTGTGACTTTGAGGTCAGGAGCTTTTAGTGGCCTTAATTGACGTAGCACGCCGGCAAACAATAAGTATGCAGCTGATGGGGAGCTCTGCTGCTTGCTACTAAATCCCAAACTAAACAAAGAATGAGCGAGGCAGTGATGGTCCCCTGTGGCTGCTTTGGGGAGAAGGAAAGAAAGAGATAGACGCAGAGAGCAGAGCTCCATGACAGCAGACAAGTAATCAGACACAGTAGCAGTGTCTCTGATCTGCGGGAACACCTCCCAGGCCTCAGCTCACAGACATTTGTAACACCTGCTAAGCACTGAGGCTAAATTTAACAATCCGAACATGATTATGTGTATGTGCATGTGTGAGTTTCACTTATGAGCCTGTTTAAAATCTGCAACAAGATCACGCAGGTGTCAGCATCTCGTACATAATGTATCCATTTTAGTCTGGGTGGATGTGTTTCATTTTAATGCAGAGTGCTCACTTCCACTTCCTATACTAACACAATAAAAGTCAGTGATAATCATTTTAGAGAATCTCAAGTTTGCCTTCCTGCTTTCCTCCACCTCTGTGTCCTGATCACCTCTGCCTTGCTAGCATGACCTACTTAAACCACAGCGTTTGGGTGGATGGGCATGAGCGAAGCTAAAGTGTGGGAAGAATCTATTTACTGAGCAACATTTATTTCACTTTTTTATTATTTCTGAGGAGGGGGCTTTTCACTTCTGTCAAAATAGATGTCACTACAATTACTTCTCTCTGTTGTTGAGTGAGCAGTAATTTGAAATGTTTGAATTACTGGCAGAGGTCTGCAGTTTCATGCGGCCATGCCTGTTATGCTCAGTCTCACAGCAGGCAGATTGGGCTTGAGGGATGAGGCACAGAGCTGAACTGTGAGCGCTGACACAGTGGCACCAAGAGTTGTGCCAACTGGCTAATTAATTCCCGCTTTATTTGTGAACAGGAAACAATGGGCAGTGATGTGCGGGGCCGGTATGGGGCGGCACACAGGGGGCCGCTGTGACAGAGTGTTCAGCCTGCTGATGGCAGCCTCATTAATGCAAGGGTCTGGGCCAAGGAGCTGGAGCTTGACACCCGCCATCACTAAGGTCTAATGTCTGTCTCAGAAAAAATGCCAGGGTAAGCAAACATAGATAAATGAACACTTACACCCACACAGACAGACATGCTGAGGATGGACTTCACCTGTCAAACACAGGCTATGATTAATGAGCTTATTGGAAACGATGCTCCACACAGTGAAATAAAGACAAACTAAATAAATACAAAAGCAGTTTGATTTTAACGACTATCCTACCAAGAGTATACAGTGCATACCATTTTAAGTAAAACTACAGTTTGAAGATATATTTAGAGCCTGTGAGATTTTGGCACAGCCTCTGCAACTGTTGTCAAAACCTCATGTCAGTGTAGCTGTAGAAAGGGTTCCGAGTATGTGGGAAGACAGTACCGACAGTTGTTGCGATGAATAAAACATCTTTTATCATTTCATGGGAATTAGATCTTCTGGATGACATTTTGGACAACATGACTGAAGGTTAAAGACCACTGTGACTTCATGTGTAACATCACCTTTCAGGATTTGCCCTACTCTGAGACATGCAGTCAGATACGTTAAACTCTGTGTCACTAAAAAGATATAAAAAGATTTGTCTTTTGAACATTAGTATAATACATGAAATGAAACTAATATTAATTCCGGTTTAGGCCCATATTATTATTCAGGGAAATAGCACAATGTGCTATTTTAAACACTTAGAGAAAACTATTTTTCCATTTGCTTTTAGATTGAAAAATATAACAAGTAAAAAACAGCAGCAACTGTGTGAGTGTGTATAGTTTTATTTCTTTGCTAGTGGCACTTGTGTAATGAGTTTTATTTTATATTTAAGTTGTAAGAGTCAAGTAAACAAAGAAAGAAATGTCAATGTCTGGAAACTGACCAATCCATTAAATTGGAAAAGGGATTATACATTGTTATCACAGCTTGGGCAGGCATTTTAGAGAAAGAAATCAGAATCAAGAGTTAAACAGAACTGGTGTAAAATGTGTAATGAAATCGGTAAATTAGTGTTTAGAGCAGTTTCCCCTAGCAGTGGATAAAATCGACCTCTTGCTGTTTACATCTGTTTAAGGGTTCTGGTTGCTGATTATGTGTTCTAGTAATCAAGTGTAGCTTATTAGCAGTTCAACCTTAACCTAAAACCTGGATTAGTTGTAGAGCTTAAAGCATCAAGCAAGGGTTAATTAGGATATGAGTGAAGTTTGTAGGCCGCTGCTGGTGGCTATGAGCATATCATCTCTTAGATCTCCAGCTAAGGGAGGGAGCAGGGGAAAGCGGCCAGTCTGGCCAAGCGTTAATTACCCCGCTGCTAGCTAGCTAGCTGGAACACAAGTGCACAGTCAGCAGGCACTAATTAGGGTTTCTTTTTATTCAAACTACTGTTTTTATTGAACAAGGTTTAAGCAGCAGGGGGCAGGGGCTCATGCTGCTGTAAATTGCAATTTTCACACAAGAGCAGGAAATTAGGTCTGAAGCTTTGGTGTCAAATTAGACATATGAATTTGGTTTCTCACATGAAGAAACCTCCTTGCATTTTTGCAGACGTTTGAGCAGAGCACCCCATGCTGACGGATCAACATTGCAAGACCTTGGAAAAATGAAAAATATCATAAGCAGAGGAAGAAAAGATGGCTGTTTTTGATCTCACTAGGGATTGAGATGTGAAAATCAGCCAAGTGGCCCAGCTGTACTCACTGTTTGTTCTGCCTGTAAGAACTGAGGACCAAGGGCCACTTCCTAGCGCTTGAGTCATCCTGCCTGGGGGATGAGCTGTTTTTCTTTGTGACCCGCTGTCTTTATGCATATCTGATCTACTCCTCCATCAGCCTTTACAATTCACAGCCATCGTCTGTTAGCAGTCACTCCCTGATGATAAATAGAGCAGCTGCTCTGGCCTTGCCTCTGACAGCAACCTGTGTCCTCGTAACTTTAAATGACTCTGCTATGCACAGATTTACCCGCAGGAGAGAAGCCAGTGCACGGCGAGCTTGGAGAGTAAGTGTCAAAGACAAGATTCTGAAACGCATGACTCAGCTTTAGAGTGCACCGAGTAGCAGCAAGAACAGAGGTCAAAGATAGGCGAATGGAAAAACAAGCTAAGTATGTAAATTCTCCATTTTATTTTTATTTGTAGCAATTTGTCAGTGTATTGAATCAATATTTCAAGTGATAACTAGTGTATGAATTTCACCTAAAAGCAGTCAAGCACATCTCTCATGAAGTTAAAACTGTCACAGTATCTTCCATGCTAGGTAAATGATAGGGAACTGCAGAGCAGACATGAGGAGTGAGACAGCAGTGTTACTCGAGAGTTGAAACCTGGTTTTGGCCCTGTGTGGCAGCACACAGGGAATTACTGCCTAAAAACATAACCTGCAGACATGCAGAAGGTGATCAAAAGGGGCTGACTAGCAGGCAGCAAGGAAAGCAACCTGAGTTGTTTTGTTTGCTTTTTCCAAAGATACTTTGATAAAAGTGATTTAGTCAGTGTGTAAAGACGGTGTAAAGTATTATAAAGCACAGATGAAAAGGTAAAGCATAATGACAAAATCACAAGGACAAAAAAAATGGATTTAAATGACACTTGGAACGGCCGTGCTGTGGGATGCACGTTCCATCGCCAAAATGGATCACAGTGCTGGGCAGAAAAACAAATTGAACTCCAGTTGTGCCTCATGCTCTGATGTGTCTTAGTGTGTCACGTAAAGGGACAGAACAGAGAAACAGTCTAGCTGATGGCTGCACCATGTCAGAAGCCTGCTTGAGTGAGGCAACAGACGCTGGCACTTAGCAGACTCCCTCACGCTCGCTGATCTCCTGGGGGTTGGCTGATTACTGTGATTCTGAAATTACAGTCTTGATGAGCTGGAGCATTTTACAACAAAAAAAAAAAGCTACAGAAATGGGTCAGGCTGGGGGTAAGTTTCTACTGAGAGAAAAACAGGCAGGAAAGAAAGAAAGATGTAGAATGTTTATGATTAAAGAAAAAAAGCTGAGAACGGGATGGACCAAAATCTATGTTTGAGAAGTGACTGACTTCAGGGTATTCATATACAAAATACCTGTGGGAGAAAGGACAAAGAAGCAGAGCAATATCCAAATATGAATGTGCTCAGCTGTCACTGGAATCTATCATTACAAAATACAATGATAGGTTAATTTTATTTAATGTTTAAAAACTGCTGAATGATCATTTGCACTTTTGAAAGCAGAGAAATGTCGGTTTAAATGTGTTCAGGTTGAAGTAACATTAGCTACAACAGAAAGACAGCAGTACTGACTTATAGTTCCCATTTCCATTCATCAACTTGTCATGCATTAATGTCCTCCAGAGCCAATTAGTCTCCGCTCTCAGTGGCGACTGCTGACTTCAACTCTCCACTTGTGCTGCAGCCCCTCACACCCTGAAGAGTCCAAGTTTGTCAGCAGTTGAGTTGTAAAATTCGAATGCACTGAATTAACTGGGCCAGTTCTGGCCAGCCTGCTGTTAAACCGGGGAAGCAGATTGAGTCTTAAATTTACTCGTCTTACAAGATCATCAGGGCAAAACCACTCGCACAATCTGTGTGTGAGTCTGACAGTAACTGACTCTTCCTGATGGTGTAAAAGAACTGAGATGGTCAGATCTTACACATGAATGTGGTGAAAGTGCTGTGGTTAAGCACACAAGACCACAGACCTTCAGGGAGGGGAGAGAGCGAGGGGAGGGAGAGGGGGAAGGGAGCCAGTTCACTGTTCATCAGCAAATTAATGGTGCAATTCCTCCTAATTTCCCTTGAAGACAGATCTATGGTCCTGGAGCACAAAAATATTCTCTATGTCTTTCTGGTTCTAACACAGAGCAGCAAAAGAGAACCAGGCTAGAGTTGGCATGGGGGATCTGACATGGGGTGGGCAGCAGGATTGTAACAGCTTGGTTTACTGTGTGGGATGGTGGTGGTAGTTAATAGTGCGTGCATGTGTGTGTGTGTGTGTCCTAAGATCAGTACTTACATTTCTGAAGTCCAGTGTTCATCTGCGTGTGGGGGAGAAGCTGGAGGGGGAGATCACCTGGCCCTGGCAGACAGGCCAGCATTTCACACAGACACTAATGCAACATGGGACACACACTTCTCCTCACACTGCAAAGAGAGACAGAGAGAGAGAGAGAGAAGGGGGGTGGGGGCGTAGATGGGGAGGAGGTCAGTAGTCAGACATAACTGCAAGGCAGCACATGATGCGTGGTTATACAGAGGCTGGGTCGGACTAATAGAACTCTGTGGCCAATCCCCAGAGGCACACGGCTGAAGGAGACATAGTTACCTTTCAATTAGAAAGTGATTCACACCTGGAGCATCAGGTAAGGTGACATTTGATGCCAATAACAACTTCAATTAAACATCAAACAGCTGAAGTAACACGGGCAGACTGGGCCTGAGGGGCTGGCAGCTTTAAATCGACTCAGTACCTCCTTCCCCTGCATGTTAGTCGGCTAGTTGGACCCTGCTACCTTTACCTCTCCGCCTCTACCAGACCATGGCGGTGGAAATTAATGACTCCTGTACACTCGAAGAGAACACACTCAAGAGGTCTGACAAGTTAGGGAGTCTCTGATCGATACTGCGGTCCTCTAGACCTCAAAGAGGCCTTTATTTTGGGGACATTAAACAATGGAGCGAGCTCAGGCTGTGGTGAAAAGAAATGAATAAATAGGGCTACAGCGACAATAAACGCTGCCACTGCAATAACCTGATGTAACAGAGAGGGAGAAAATGTTAGCCATGCTCCACTTGGCTTAATGCTGTATTCAAAACACCACAGATGCTTGCCTAATCAGCACAGAAGAACAGTCAGGGAGCAAATTAAGTCTACAGAGTCCGTGCCCTCCCCTTTTGCTGCGTGGCATCAGAAGAGGGTGGCAAGTGTGTGCAGACAAACAGCGTCTATGAGAGAGGCAATTACCCACAAAACAACCTTGGCATGCCTGTCTGCCGCAGGGTGGTGGCTTAAAAGTGTCTTCCCCCCTGCAGGGAGAAGAGACAAGTGGAGGAAAGAGTGACAAAGCGAGAGAGAAAGGTGGAAAGCGAGAAAGACGAGTGGCAGGTTCGGGGTGGTGGGGGGCCTGAACTTGCTTTTAAAAGCAGGAGCTCAAAAAGGTCAGGATGACAGCTCATTTAAATCCTCCCAGCGAGAGGAGAAAAAACAAGCCTTAATGAAGCTGCCAGTTCTACACAGATACCTGAGAGCGTTGCACCTTGGGGTGCTGCAGGGGGCAGGGCGGCAGGAGGGAAGGAAGGGAGAAAAGGGTAAAGAGAGGCAGGAGACTGGTGGGTGGCGGAGCAGCAGTCTTGAGGCAGATTTGAGGATTTTGGGGGTGGCTGGTGCCATTGATGCTGCATCACCCTTTCTGGTGCCCAGGCTCCTTCTCCTTTCATCCTCCTCCCTTTCCCCTGCTTTCTGATTTACAGCCTGGACCGCCATATGGCAGCAATTCCTGCCCTCGATTCAGTGTGTCACCATGCATTAACTTTAATTGGCCTGATACGTTATTCTTTTCTGTCTGCCTTGGAAGGATTTAAGGTACATAGTGCCTTGATGTCAGCAGGCAAGGTTTCCAGCTCTCTCTCATTTTTCAGGGTGCCAAGATTTCACAAAGATAACAGCAATCTCTTTGACAACAGGCAGATTTTTTTTTTGGGGGGGTGAAAACTAAATATCAAATATAACAGTGTCTTTGCTAGGGGTTTAAAAAACAAAACAGTGGCAAGAGAGTGAAATGATGTGTGTGGAGGGGATTAAAAAAAACAGAAGCATAAACTCAGTCAGTTCATTTGTTATAAGAACACACACATCAATACACTACAGGCAAAAAAAACAGCCAACAGGCCATGAGCACTCCCCCTTCCTGCCTCCCCCACGGCGCCCCTGAATGTCAGAAAACTGTGCAGTGGGGAGTGTAGCGGCAAAGGTCAGCCTATGGTAATGCCCCAGCTGACACTCTGCTTTACAGCGCAGAGCAGGAGGAGATGAAACCCGGCAGACAGAAGCCTGACGTCTACTGACTCGCCTATCAGCACCGCTGCAACAGCAACTTCAAATAAACCAAGTATCACACGCCAAACACTGGCGCTTTCTACAATGGCACACACCCCCACACAAGCTTTTTTTCAGCACATTACACTATTTGTATCAGGAGTAGGATGACTACACCTGACAGAGTGTCAAGTCCAGACAGGGACTGCTGCTTCTGCTGAGTTCTAATTGCCCTCTGCCCATCAGACAAGGGGTTTAGCTGGGTCTGGACAGGAGCCTGACCCTGCAGGCATGCAGGAAAATAGGTGTCTACCCCAATGACTTAGCAGCCTTTGTGATACAGAGACATAGCCCCTCCTGTCCTGAGTGGAAACTAAGTTAAGTTGCATCTGTGGAGGCCCAGCCGAGCCAGCTGGGCAGGCCTGTGAAGCAGGGATTGGCTTGGTGGAGTTTAGCCAGGCGTCTCACACTATCAGCCCCATGCAGACACCCACCACAGGGTTCTCAGAGTATTAGGGGACCCCCGTGACTCGGCAAGTCTCCACTAGCTACTTATAGAAACATTATAAGAGTGTGCAAATAACTGTGTGGCTTTCATTATAGACAAATGAAGGCAAGCAGACAAAGCGGGACTTGAGCAAGTGATGCGCATGGCTTGTGTCATGTGTCAAATTGCTCCCATAAAAGCTGACCTATATTTGCTTTTCATTCCTCAGTGGGGAAGGAGAAAATGAAAGCCATTTGAAAGTGAAAAACTACATAGAACAGAAGAAGGAGCAGGATAGATGGTAGCCATTTAGGAAATTAGACCAACCGATGGCGTTTATGTGCTGGATTTTTTTGATGAATATTTTCTTCGTTAACTATGATCTGTGTTTGTTTGAAATTTGGGAACCATATGAGGAAATCATCTATTAAAATATCCACCAGCGGGAAATGGGACTGTGCACCAAAAATAGTTAATTAAAAAGAAACATGTAATACAATATAAAAAAAACATGGCAAGAAAGTATGTTTGGTCTCTGGTTGAATATTAGCAGCTTCACTCTACCAATTAAAAACAAAAGCAATTAGAGGAACCAAGTCACCATGTTGTACATTGCTTGTGCTAACGGCTAAAGGAGAGCAAAGTGGAGGTGAAAGCAGGCTTCTGTTATTTTAATTGCATGTTTACCCCCAGGTTATGGGTCTGAAATAGAGCCAAGAAAAAATGTTGCAGTAAAAATTCAATGCAACCTCACTGTGTTGATTCTCCCAGGGACAGAGAGAGTGAAATTACTTTTCTTTGCAACCAGAGTCTCTGAATAGAAGGCAAAGAATGAAAAGGAGCAGGAAGAAGAGAACAGGTTTTTACCCTTTAATACCAAGCATTCTGTAAAAATGAAAGGAGCAAAAAAGCCTTCAGCGTGTTAGGAAGAAATGACACATTGGTATGGCCTTCATGAGCCCATTGGACAATAACAAACAACAGAGGTAGACAAAAAAAATTCTGTTGCTAGCAGAGGGCCATGAGCATGTTCAGCTATGACAGGCTGGCTCAGGGTCTCACGCAATGGATCCTGATGACTCCAGCATATCCCGAGGTGTATGGGACCGCCCGCTCGCTTTTTCAGTCAGCAGAGACAGCGGACACTGGACTGTTATTGCACACCAAAAGAGAAAGGGCCAGAGAGTGGGAGATGGCCGTGACAGCGAACACAGAAAAGACAACAAACCCAAACCCAACTTTCACACAAACTGAGAGTCTGTAAAATAGTGGTTCCCAATTTGTGAGACAAGGTGTGTCAGGGATAAAACTGTCTAACAAGGAAACTGCTGCAGTAGTGTGGGAGAGAGGAAGACAGCTTCTTGAAACTACTCTTCTTTAGAGGGAGGGAGGGGTCTGAGAAAGAACTGGGAGGCTGCATGAACGCTCAGTAACTAACTGATGAAAAAGTGACAGTTCCCTAAGGTGAGATGGTGGATATGAAGTGAAGAGAGACAGCATGCCCCTAGAATAATACATGATAGTCCACAGATGGATTGGCTTAGTCTTTGCATACATGTCAGACACAGAAAGTTGATTTCACAACGAGAACACAGGCTCTTAGAGGAGCTGTGTACCATGAAACTAAGAGAGGGAAACATACTTGGAAAATGATGAGGCCTCCTCTTATCAGATTGACCTCATTCCTTGACTCTTGTCTTTACATCAGTGGTTTGGAGCCTGTGGCCTGGCCTCTTGGATCATGTCTGCGGCTGCTCACAGTGAAAAAGATGACAGTAATGATGGCAAGATGACAGGATGAGAAGATATCAGGCGGCAAGTGTCCTGGCCTGTCCTGGCATGGCTATCTTTGCCACAGCTATGTCATCATCATTACCCGTCCACCACGTCAGTGCCGCGAGGACAGTCGGCCAAGGTCCATTCTTCAATATAGGGTCAGTTTCACTAACAGCCACTTAAGCCCACTCGGCCTCCCAAAGAGCCCTACAAGTGTGGAAGGTAGAGCTAAGTGTGCTCAGTCATGTCAAGTCTGGCCAAGGTCAGATGGGCAGATAGAAAGAGCTGGCAGCACTGCATGTGTGGCGTCATGAATGCCAAAATGCAGCGGCCTCTGGCTGTGCCGTTTGACAGACATGTTTACACCTGATAGAAAATGCAGTGTGGATGGTCTGCCAAAACAGAGGGAATCCAAAGTGAGGGGTGCCAGCCTAGTTATTTATTTATCTGCTGCAAATCCATCCAGAGTGCAGCCAGAAGCTGGGCATGCCTCACTGAGGAAAAAGCCAGCCTGCTCTCAGACATGACAGTCTTGAACCACTTGAGGGTGAACAACAAAAGGATCTTATATTAGGTAAAAGAAAGCAAAAATCTCTGAGGCAGCTCCAGAGATTGGATTTGATTTACTCAAACTGTTTAATACTAAACTGTTTGTTTTTTAGCACAGCAATTTAAAAAGTTTGACTGAGTATTTAAAAGCAAATGTTAACAGGACAGAGTCTAAAACTTTCTATTTTAGCACGTTTACCACATTCAACATCTTAATGTAGTGTGTTAGCATGAAAACATTTTCTAATTAGCACTTGACACAACGTACAGCTGAGACTGAGCATCATTAGCTTTGCAGGAATTTGGTCATGAACCAAACAACAAATCAAACACATTTCATTGTAATCCAGCCTTCTGGTCGCCATCAGATCACACAACAAGAGATGGTGCTCATACATATGAGAGCAACATCCCTCCTTTCATCTCTTCGGTGGCGTCGCCACATCTGTGCCATCTTCACATATCCTCATATCACAGCGGACAACAATGTCCTGAGTCACATGCATGTGTCAGATTCCAGTCTGTGGGCTTTACAACAGGACATGACATGGTTAGAACAACACAAATATACAGCTACAGGATTGCTGTAAATCTACTATCTGGATCTGTGTTATGCTATGTGCAGTGATAGAAATCACCACATTTCAGGTTGCTTACAAGTCGTTGTTATGGAGGAAGAAACCTAAACAAACAGATAAGCCTGTGTTGAACTGACTGTCACAATACCAAGAAGTATGCGGCATTACCTATGAATGTCACATCCTGCTCCATAAACAAAAAATGACCAGCATTTTGTAATTCTGACAAACAAATGTGTTGATAAACATTCCTAACTTGAACATAGTAACTGTTCTGAAAATACTGTGGCCAAGAGGAAATTATGCAATTACACTGCTACACTGAATTCCTTTAAGGTCTGAAACTGTGGCCCCTTGTGGGCCACTTCTAACTATCTGACTGTACGTCAGCCAGGCCTTCTGCCTGGTTAGTGGGAAATAACTCAATGTGCTGAGAGCTAAAGCGCTGCAGCATTGTTCCAGCTGGCGGAAAAAGGGGAAATGAAGACGGAGTGAGTTGATTTCATTTGTTAGCAGGTGCATCCATTTTGTGTTCTTCCCCACACCCACCTTGCCCGTCTCACTCAAAGCGCTTATCAGAAATTGGACACCCCAGTGACAGATTGAGCCTGCGATTAAAGGCAGAAAGAGGAAAGCTTTGTTAAGTGCTGCTGATTGGGATCCCTGGCTGCCCTCACACATCAGAGGTGTGTGTGCGCACATGCATGTATGCTTGGTGCAGAGCCAATAGCAGAGCTGACACCACCACCACCTCTTCTCCCATTTTCCCCTCTCTCCAGGTGTTCCCACGGCTTACATTTCTGCTCTGAGTACTCAGCAAACAAAACCAAATCAATGCAGCTGTTTCCCCATATTTCTCTCACAATCACACTCACACACAGACACAGACACACACACACACACAGTACATGCATAAGAAACCTCACAAACAAATGTACATATACACCAGTGATTTTCTCCTGCAGGAATAATGACCTCCTCTAGTATTTCCCTTCTTATTGACATGTACGCTGTGTTTAACAGAGAAAAAAGTTAAGCCTCTGTGTGTTTGTCCCACCCAGACCCATATTATTGACCCAGCATTAATCAGTCCTGGCCTGTTTGCGAGTGCAGCTGAGCTGATTTAAGAGGAGGTCAGAGCAGCTCTGCTAGGCAGAACTGTGCAAGCGCTGACTCTCACAAATCATCCTAAAAGGGCTTAACGCACAAAAACAGCTTCCAGTGTTGCACGGGCCTGCTGTGAGAGATTTATCCACTATGCCATTATACTAACTGGCCTCTCTCCCGTTTGAGCTGTATATATACCAATAAACACACACACACACACAAAGAAAAAAAAACCTAATTAGATGCACTGTATGCCTGATCTAACTCTGCAGGAGACCTTACTCAATTCAACCTTTTACTATTCTGCATTAAAACATAATATTCTTTACCATTAATCTTCTTATTCAATGCTGGCACTTTGCTCACATGCTATTAGTTTAAAAACCTTAACGTCTTAACTGTGACTCATGACATTATGAAATTATGAGCGGTGCCTACATCTGTAACAATACTGTCAATTTTAAAAATGTATATGCTGTAATAACTCAGGGCCACTCATTCATTTATGAACACTGACCTCCAAAAGAATGGTAATGAATCAGAGCTTTATTATTAACTGAATGTTATTTTATAACATAGTAAATATTTTTCTGATTTTATTCCAGCTCTTTCTGAGATTCAATTTTACTTTTGTTACAGTTTGTAACAGTTTATTCCTGAGATGTAGGTTTAGTCGATGTGATGCACAGAACTGGTGAAAATATTCTGCTGCACTGAGAAGTGCAGCCATACAAGTCAAAAACAAATTCCTACATGCAGATTCCAAACCCTGCTGTGTGTATGTGTTCGATAAAAGCAGATCCGTCTACATCCTGCATCTATGGAAGTTTGGTAAGGTCAGCCGCCTCCATGGCAGCTCTGACATTCGGTCTGGCCTCCAGCGAGACCAAACGAGTCCCCCTTGCATCAACAGAGGAATAAAATAGATCTTTCTCCACTGGACAGGCTTGTGTGAGATGTGTTCCTTTTGCCCCTGGTGACACACAAGACATTTGAGGTCTGCCCTTCGTCTCCTCTGTATATGTGAGTGCCTCTTTCCCCAGCAGACACAGGCTTGGGGCACCAGGCAGCCAGCCGGTGACTCTGTGGTGAGCCAGGCAAACACAGGCCCAGGATGGCAAACATCTCACCTCTGTGTCAGCATGGGAACATCTGGCACTCCCAGGCTCGCAGGTCCCTCCGTCTGTCTGCCTGTCTGACTCTGAGCCTACACACACTGTTGGTGTGTACCGGTGTTGTCATGGCACCAGGATTTTTACTCCCACACAGGTACTGCTTTATTATACAAAAACTATCTACAATACCAAAGCAAACAAACCAAATGTCACATAACAACCACAGCACTATGTTATGATTATTAAATGAAATGAATATGTTAGGACATCATACTAACTAAATCTTCAAGCTAAATGATTTCACAAGTCTGCCCTTGACCCCAGTTTGTTAGGTTAGGTGGAGATCCAGTTTCCATAATTTACTACGGCTGGGTAGATCAAAACCTGACTGAAACTCATGTACTGTCTTGATATCAGTATATAGAAAATTTCAAATAACATTGAATGCATCAAGCTTGACTTAATTATTCAGTCTTATCTTCTATATGAGGAATAGAGTTGGCCCAGTTGATAAAAACTCCTTTTCCTATCGCTCTCTCTCTCTCTTGCCTCATGCCCCTCATACAGCTCTCCTGTGGCCATCCAATGATTCAAGACTGATGAGGCATGCTCAAAGGTCTATGCCACTGAACACAGCATTAATGCACCCAGCAGCAAATTTTTTGCCATCGACCCCCATTCCCTGCAATAAGGACAGAACCATCAATCAGGCCGAGATAGTCGACACCAGACACAGCCTGATGAAGTAGGGGACTTTGGAGCCAATGACAAATAGATCTCTCAGATATGGTCACAGTATACTATGACAGTCTGCCGAGAACACTTGACCTTTAACAAAATCCTGAGCCACTTTTTTGCCAACACTGTGCAGCCCAAAAATGGAGAATATGCAAACTGCTGTTAAGAAAGTGTGATTATTGTGTAAGAACTGCTGGGTCCAGCTGAGAGCCTTATCCCCGTCACTCTCAGAGCCTCCTTTTTTCCCCTCACACCAAAGCTCTGGGTGTGACCTTCAGCAGGTCTGCTAGTCCTGCTAATTGGGGTCTCTACAAAGCACAGCAATCCGCTCCCTCCATACTGCGCTGTAAGAGGGGCTGTGGAGCGAAAGAAACAAGTGATAGCAGGGGCCTTGGTTAATAGCTTAGAGAGAAACAGACAAAAAGGGGGACCTGAGCTTAAAAACTGAATAATAAATTAGTGAAGGAAACTTGGACAGCACTGATGGAAAACAGTAACAATGGTGATGAATATAAAGGACTGGATATTTTTTAAGGTTACTATAAACATTATATCACTAAAGTCTATAGTCTGTGTCTATAAGATGTTATAACATAAAAAAAAATATGAATTACAGGTAACTAAAGCTCTACGTGTTGTGACAAAATTGCTTATTTTACATAGCCCAAAAATATGTAGTTTCTCATCACATAGTGCAGAGTGCAGAGCATTAAGTGTGGCAGAGATGCTGTGAATAATGTGAACTTGGTGTTAAGACTGTCGAGTAACACTATAGTAGAACAAAACAGCAAATACGACCTGATGAATCAATCAATAAAAAAAGCCAAACACAAAATGATATCCCAGAGTGAATTATGGGATACTAAAAGGAAAGATGGGTCGGACAGGTCAATTTTATCTGTGGGCCCATAGGGTGAGTTCTATAATAGACAAGTAACTTAGAACAGGCTCAGTCTGGCTGTAGCTGTGCACTTGCCAACACATCATCATAACAGGGCCACATTCTATCAGTGTGATCAGCACTCCGTAATAAAAGGGGAAGAAAGTGCACAGGAAGTCATCCTGTGAAAACAAGATACTAAACGGCTTCATGTTGGGAAAGTGTCACTTAACAGGTTTTCAGAATATGTTTCAAGGAAAAACAAGACACTTTTCTGAAAGCTTTAAAAGACATACAGTGAACTTCGGAACCATTTTAAAGCAGGTTTGTGATTAGATGCGGTGAATGAAACTGAGCAGGGATGACCATGAATAGAAAGGTCTACATTTAATTTGCTAATCCGTCATTCCAATTGTACTCTGTAACAAAGGGAGTGGAGAGTGGTGGGGCATTCAGAGGCAGTGGAGCATGCTGAGGGGTGCGTGTGTGGTTCTGCATGGAGCCAGAGAGGCCGTGGCGCTTGGCCCTGAAAGCCTGGCCAGCGCTGGACAGAATGGGCGCTGATGAGCTCAGTGTAGGCAAGACTAATCCCTTCATGTCCAAAGAATTGTTTAACTATGTTTGACTGATTAACCCAAGCCCCTCGATTCCTCTTACAATCTATTTGTTCAATCAAGTCTCCTGCACTCATCATGCTGCAGTGTGTGGGTGGTGATGGTGAGAGAGAGAGAGAGAGAGAGAGAAACAAAGGGGGCTGCAACAATCCATTTGGAGGATGCATACAGAAGTCAAAAGGACAGCTTTTTTGTTCTACTTGCTATTCTCCAAATGCACATAGCACATGATTTCCTCTGAACCAGCTGTTGCAAACATTCAAAGGTCAGAGAGCTCTTGCCTTGAGAGATTTCAAGTAAAAAGTCAGCAGCAGTGTGTCAGCATACCGCTCTGGCATGGTGGTTTTAACCAGCTTCATGGGAAAAGGAAATTTAAAGGCACTCTCCCCTGTGTGGAAAAGAGGTTGCAAGGAAGATTAACCCAGCTTCCTTTTATAGCCTCTGACAAGAGGTTAAATCACACATTACACTGCCTGAAATGTCTCCTAGTAATTAGATCAAGAATATTACTCTCTCTTCTTCCCCTTGCAGACTGTAGCTGATCAAAGCCTAATGATGGTGTCAGTGCCATTGGCAGTGCTGGCTGGGTAAATCTCCCCATCGGGATGGCAATCTGTCAGGGCCGCAAGCCTTGCTAAACAGCACAGGACATGAGTACAATGGTGCTTGACACAAAATAGACTAAATGAACCTCATCTTTTCCCAAAAAGCTATCCATCAGCAGCGCTCCATTAAGATTCACAGTCGTGATTAAACTGCTTTGTTTTCAGTCTAGGATTGCGTGTATGGGTTTTATATACAAAGACAACTGAGATGTGTTCAGAGCGAGAAACGTTGGTGACATTTGTGAGAATTTTTTTTCTTCCAATAACAGTGAAACCCACCACCAGCGTATCTTGCTTGCCGTCTTTCTGTGCCAGAGCAGATCTAAGCAGCACCTGGTCCCTTGATGGGGTGAGAGGGCTACTGGCTATTAATTACAGCAAGTCGACATGCAGCGCAGGCAAACTCTCGCAATGAGACCCTGGGATGTCAGATAGACAGGCAAGACGAATACTTCTCTGTCACACAGCAACATGACCTGCCTCAGGACTCTTTACACATGAGTACTTTCAAGTATGCCTTTCAAATTGTGGCCCACCCTTCTTCCTCTGCCCCCACCCCGTCTCCCTCTCTATCTCAATCACATTCTGCGGATGTTACGCTACTTCAGGGGATATTTTCTGACTAATGCAAAATGGTTGTGCACTAGCATGATAAAAGTTGAAATTTTCCTTTTCTAATTCAATGCTTCCTTTGTAAACAACCTCGCCTTTTTTTTTTTTTTGTGCGCACACGTACACGGGCTAACACATCACACGTAATGGTCAATTTCATTACTTGCTCCTAAAATCAGCAGCTGCAAACAAAAGGGGGAAATGGCAGGAGATATGCCAATCATTTTTCGCTGAAAGATGTCTGACAAAAGAGACCTTAAAAACATGACAGCTTTTCTTTTTCTAAACACACAACCAGCTCCAGCATAAGGGGCCCCAAACAACCGACACCAGCAAGAGGTCTGACCCCAAATTTAACCCCTTACAGGTGGCACAGCGCTAACACAGGAAGCAGGAGTGCTATTCACAAGACACAGAGAGAAAATGTTCTCAGCCATAGAGCTGCTCTCTGAGATCATTTAAACAGGCACAAAGACAGCTCACTGCAAGTTAAGTGTATTCTAATGTGCTGAAAAGCAAATCCCCTTGAACACATTAATGGTAAAGACTTGTTCTGAGTGTAGACTAAAAGCGTCTGGTTAAAGGGGTTTGGAGAGTCACAATGGTGTATAAAACTCTACAAATGCTGTATTATGTTGTGAAGGCTGTTGTCAGAAATTAGCAGGTAGCAGGTTTTAAACCTCTTAATGTACAAGAAAATAAAGTACATGCACCTATTGTGCAACCAACAAACTCCATAATAGAAATCCTGTAAAGATTATCTAAATACACAAAAACATTCACTTTAATTGTGGTCTTCTAGTTCAAGAGAATAATGTAACTCTTGTAGCATTGTCGCTGAGTTGGGTCCAGCTACAGAGTTGAACTATGAACTGTGATTAGAATCAACA
>JAUMHL010000006.1:4836408-4883582 GCA_032362345.1 Sandelia bainsii | reverse complement strand
TTTTTAATTTTTTTTTAAAAAAAAACCCCCCCCCCCCCCCCCCCCCCGCAGAGCAACAACTGCATCGCTGCACATTCCAGGAAGTGAAGCCAGCTGAAGACAGCAAATACACCAGAGAAGAGGAGACATAAACAATGGAAGCTAGTTTGAGAGGTGCACCGATGTTTATAGTCTCACTAAGTGCATTTTATACCGTCCCAGCTTTCACAGCAGTGGCGGTATTTCAGCCTGCAGTACAGAGGGGCTGCTGATGCCACAGGTCTGTGTACAGAGGGTTCAGTCACACGCTGGAGAGGATGTTTGGACAATGTAGGTGTCAGACACACTGCCTGTCTGGAATAACGATTCAGTTCAGCCGCTACAAAACCCTTTATAGCGGAGGTTCAATAAAAAACTAACTTGACTGACTTTGGAGTGTAACTGTTGAAAATTTCCTAGGAATTTCTGCCTTGTTTGACTTGGTATATTGCTATCAGGGAGAAAGGTCTGCATTTGCTTCAAACTGGCAGTGAATGACATGCCAGAGATTAGAAGGTCACAGTCTTAGCCTATCCTTTCAGCTGCTTTTCACAACAAAACCCTGGGCCCTTTTGAACAACAGGAAGAATGTCATCTGGTTACTTTTCAAGGCACGGAGATACCATTCACTGTGGCCAACAATGGCTGCAAACAGGACCAGAGGGTTAGGAGGTTATAAAGGGCCCCATTCTAAACGCCACTCACTCTCCAGTATACTGGACGTGCACCACCCACACACTGAGGCCTGGAGAAGTGGTGCAACCGATGATAAACTGAGGAGGGTCATGGCAAAGTGCCGTGCACTGACCGCTCACCTCAGCAGTTCTCTCAGCTCCGCCTGTGTCCCTCACCCAGCACAGCTCTAAGCACCCAGGCCTTCAGATACATTCATTGCTTTGACATTTGGAGAAGATAAGTGTATGATACCCTAAACTCCATCCTTCAGGTTATTCTGTCTTTTTAAAGATTACAAAGAGCAAAAAAAAAAATTTTTTATTAACAATTCCACACAGCTACTCTCTTGGCAAAAAAAACAACTGTGAATTTAAATACCTCAAATACATGACTTCAGTGTATCCTTATTCCATGGGAGAATATAAGATAGACGTTTTAAAGCATGAAAGAAATACAACAACATGACTACAAATCTGTAACATATCAGAAATTCAGGAAAACAAAAGTAGCTTTTAATGAAAACTGAAATACTGTACACCCCAGGTTCACTGACAAGACCTAATTTTTCTGCTATTATTCAGGTTGCAATACTTGTTCCAAAAAGACTCAGACTACAGGCACAGCTGAAATCCATCACCAGTTTAGTCTCTAATGGATCATCTGAAATATTAAAAATAAAGCCCAATTAGCCGATAGCATTTTACATCTCCTCCCCGTCTAATCCTGTGGTAGCTCAGCTTTATCTAATGTCTGCACCAAATATGACACTTTGAGTTCACTCTCCCTCTATTGCCTCCACTTGATATCCCCTACAGCTTTACTGGTGCTTTGTTGTGGCATTCTTTCTGACCCCACACACCAGGTCAAACTCAGAGTCTCTCTGTGGTGGCTAATGATGCCCTGCTATGTACAGTTGGCATGGACGTTGGAAAACTGCAGCAATAACCATTGGACGGGCTAATGGCATCTATTAGGATTACTTCACAGTGATGTAGGACTCGCCTGGCAACCTCTTACTAGACAGGGCTTGGCTTTTGGCTGGTGGTTGCCTATAGAGGATCAGTGATCTAACTGAGATGGCCTTATCTTACGCTATACACAGATAACAGTATCTGCCCTGCTTGTCTGCTGCTCCTGAGAGATGGAGGTGGATAAACAACCCTGTTGTCTCGGGTGCACGATCAGACAGATACTGTCCTAAGCCAAGAAGAGTCTGGTTCCTCTGGCTGCAATGACGGCTGTTTTTGCCGTGAATGTCACCAGGAGGCTTAGATTGTTCCATGATAACCATCAAGCGGAAGACAAAACATTTTCAGAAAGCCTTTTGGTCTTTGGTGTTTGTAATGTCAGTTTGCAGCACTCCCTGTCTTAAGGCCACAGGTCTGCTGATTACGCAAACTACCCAGCAATAGCAGGGCTTTTTGCCCTAATTGGACCTCCTGGCTAACATGCAAAGCTATGCAAAAAAAAAGTCAGGAAAAACACAAAAATGTAGCAAACAAAATCACGAAGTGCATCTTCATATCAGGCCTGCAGTTATTTGGCACAACATAAAACAACCAATGTGAACCAAACTAAATACCATGTAACAGCTGTTCCACAGCCTGAGCCCTGTATGTCAGTCCCTTGTTGTCAAAGGTATCCACAAGTTGTCCATGATGTCCTAAACACCTGATCTGGATGTATCATGTGGCGGCAGTTCTTTACTCCCCGCCCGACCTGCGTTTGACCCTCACACTGTGTCTCCTGACTTTGCCCACTCATACAAAGGCTACCAAACATCTGCTCCCTGTCTGAAACCAGACTCATACAGCTGAGAGGGCATCGCGTGGCCTCACACAGACTTTCTCCAACTGGTGGGTGAGTGTGAGCTGCACTGGTGACTGGAGGACTTAAAAGTGGAACCAGTTGCCAGATCATTGGTACCTGGGAAATCTCTGCCCTGCTGTCCAGGAGGGGGGGGCAGCCTCATTTAGCAAATGGATGATATTCAACAAATGCTAGCCTGCACATCTAAAATGACTGGCGTGAGGAAAATAAAAATCTGCTATGCATATAAAATTTGCAGACAACACCTGCAAGAGATTTAACATACACAGGCCCCTGCTGGAATATATGAAAGGACCAAATGCGCTGCACAGGGTAGAGTGCACAGTTACACATTTCCAATTCAAGTACCGTTCCTAAAATGCTACATCAAATGACTGGCTTTGAATAAACCAAAATGAGCATCAGCCAAGTGGCTCATTCCAACACAGAAAATCATTGCATCAAAAATATGGTGGTTAGCCGAGCCATTTCACAGTCAACAATCACAGAATCAGGACTGTTACTAATCAATGTATTTTAATGAGCTCCCTGTGAATCCCAACAACAGCTGAAACATAAAAGCTACTCAAGTTCTCTGGTTCACTCTTTGTACCTTGTGATCTGTTATTCATAGTCTTGCTCAGAAGTCTCTGAAGAAATAAAGCAGAGCTTTGATGTTATCCTCTTATTATAGCTGTCTGAAACAAGCCTAATGTTAGGAATCAGACCATTTGGCTGTCATGTGGAGAACCTTCTAAGACACAAAACATCCGGGCTTCACTGTTAGGGACTCAGAATGACTGATTTTGAGTCCTATCATCACTCACTGCCACATGCTTACAAGAAGAAAGTTTTGACACAATAACATTAATATCGTAGCAAACTACGTGGGTGTATGAGATTCACATTGTACTCTACTCACCTCTCCACTTTAAAGCTTCCACTCAAGTAAGCTTAAATACGTAGGTGTGTACGTTTGCCACAATATGTATTTGCATCGGCAGCAGTTTAACCTCGTCTACAGGCATCTGTTGACTGAAAGGCTAAACCAGCGAAGACATTGTAGAAGACTTTACCCTCTTCTGCCCACAATATAAATCAATATGCTCCAATATATTTGCCAGTGCTTGGAAGAAAAAGCGAGACAAACTTGCCTTCCTGTCAGTCTGCCCTCAGCACAGCCCTCTCAGTTTGTGGTGACAGGTCAAAGAGTCAGCACATGACTCATGAGATGAGGAGGAGACACTTTGAAAAGCCATGCAGAGATCAAATTAGCACATGCATTCAAGTGGTATTTCAATTTGGTGGAACGGTGTAATTTACTACAATGCTGACCAGCATGACATGAACAAGTGAACCAGGTGCTCCTGACATTCAGGCTGCTCTGCTGCTTTTGTGAGTTCGAGCAAACATATGCATCTTTTGCAGATTACATAGAAAGAAGCACATGTTCAAGACCACACACAGAAATTCATGAATTACAAATCCATCAACTACTGCACCAAAGTCAAACTTTTACTTCAAGCACTAAGCGTTAAGCTACAGAAAAACTGATATACAGTATATACTGTCACAAGCTGTTTGGCTTTGCATCACAATATCTTTAATACATTTTACTTTCATTTTTCTAGGTACATGTCAGTTTGCTGTCATTAGAGGAAAGCAGCATTTTACAGTTGGGGAGAAGCCTTACAGTCATTTGTTTCTAAGACCTAATTAATCTTCATTGTGCTGGGAAACATAGCACCCCAATGTAAAAAGGGTTCCTTCTGCACGATAATTGCAGAGTCTTGGGGCCTGAGTTTCCCAGACAACATGGTCTGAAATGTAATTATCTGCTCTTTGGAAAATGCAGGGGAAGAAAGCTACATTGCAAAAACTGCACTTTTTGGGCAAGCAGTGTCAGACTCTTGTTCCGATTAAGCACAGGATAACACTGAGCACATCATCCCTGCTGCTGTCAGAAACTAAACTGTCTCACAATTGTTATGGTAAAGAACAGATAACTGCTTTGTGCATTTAGAAACATTTTTCAAACTTCAAAATTGTCATGCAAATGTGTACATATATATATTTATTTATCTCCAGCACTGCCCCACAACATTTAATTTTCTCCTCTTATCGTCTTACCATGTGCAGAGTCAACACGATCATGTCCAGTCAGTCACAGAAGGGCTTATTTACTGCGGTGTGCGTTTAAATCACATCCGTCAAGCTCCATGTCATTAAAGACCGACTACAACGATAACGCCAGACTCAGAGCAGCCAGAGACAACACGGACAGGCTGTAGCAACATTAACATTCCGCCGTGTAAAGATCAGGCTTGGAGGGGAGAGAAACATCGATAGGATCCCATTAGTTAAGTGCGCCCTTAGGATACCCGAAATTTGATCAGAGATAGACCCTCTCCTTCCAGACACGAACCATTAGACGTTATGGCAAAAAAGAAAAGCTGCTCTCCTCCTGTGAAACTACTCCTCCTGCCCCCCCCCCCCCCTCCTCTCCACCTCCTCAGTGGTCGAGGTTGTGCGGCAGGATCAGGATGAGTCCGGTGACGTCAACCTTTTGTTATCACCTTTTAACACTTGCCTTCTTAGGTGGAAACACTTCTCCTCCGTCGTTACGAGAGGTGCTATTTGCAGACGCTCCAGGGAGCGGGGGGGGGGGCACGGCACACACACAGCATCTGTAACGCGACTGACACTCTAAATGTGGAAATAAGCATGTCCTAACGAGTAAAACACACACTAACAGTGGGAGACAACTTAGTGACAGATTATAACATACTTTGAAAACCGGGAACAGCACAAGATTAACTACACTTCCAACTTCATCCACAGCTGGCTCCTTCCACGAAATAAGCGCTCTCTCTACCAATCTATTGGCATGACATTATTGAAAATGATCATAAACAAGGTGACGATTTGGCAGGCAAAAGGAGACTACACAATCCTCACTGGTTGTTGTCATATTGCAAAAAAAACTACTAGCTAACCAGCTCAACAACACAAGCCCAGTTACATTCAGTTAACACTTTCAACAAGAACATATGGCTCCGTTAGTGCCCGAATAAAATATTTTGGGCTCATAAGAGGCAGTTAAGCCGTACGGACTTAAAGTAGATCCACAGACAGCACAGGGAGTCAGTATAGGAGCTATAAACCTGCATGCTGCCACTGAGTGTGCCAGCTGACTGCCCAGGCTCCTGGCTAGCTAACCTAGCCAACCAGGCTGAAACATACACAATCCCATTGTTGCCTTCTCAACCTTTCCTAATATTTATGCCACCATTTGGGAGGATGTCACACAGTGTCGGTCAGCGAGCGTGTTATTAAAATACAACTACTTACTCTCCGTTTACCTCTGCGAAAGGCATCGTTTAATACGTCGCCATGGTTTAAACGGACAGATTTTCTCCCGTTGCCCTGCGCTGCCGAATCACTGCTGCTGTCTGCGGCACCAACTTCCGGCGCATGCGCAGTGCCCGGGACCGTTCCAGCCTGCGCCGTGCGCTGCGCAGGACAGTCGAGTGGTTTAAAGGTACAGCCAGTGGGAGGGGCAGCCACTCAATATTTGCATGATGGATGCCAAGAGTGTAATAACTCAAAATAAATGTCTAATCATCGTTGCACGTATAATGACATAATACATACTCAGCAGCTTATGTTTAGCTGTACTCTATTGGCTGTAATCAGTGTTGGTTCACACGCCCTGTAAGAAAAACTCATAAAATAGGATTTTTATGTTATATATCACTTAGTTTTACAAGTAATATGACTAGTGCTAAAAACTAACCCTATGCACATTTAGTCAAAAAGTGTATTTAAGTCCAAACTTTGATGTACTTAAAGCTACAGTGTGTTATTTTTTCAATATCTTTCAGTAGATATTTGCACAAAAATCTATTTGCAGATGTGTGGTCAAAGGCTTCTGTGATGCAGACACACTAAACAGCAGGGCAGAGATATTCTCTTTTAAAGGCTTCTGAGTGAGGCTCGCCCCTCTAACCAGTTACAGAAGGACAATTATTTCTGCTTTGTAGCATTCATGTTCATTGTAATTTCATAAGGACTAATACCTGAAGGGCTGGGCAAAGGGTAGCAGAGTGTGGCGGAGAAGAAGAGAGAGGGCAGGGCAGATTAATTTAGAGTCTCATACTTGATTTCTTTCTTGATTGCTAAAAGTTGCGTATTGTAGCTTTAAATTGAGTTTCTCATGCAACCCTGCGCTTTTACCGCACGAAAGTGCAGGGTTGTACAATTTTACCGTAGCACATAGTTCACCTAAAAGCTTTTGTAAAGGTTTATTTGCAGATGTGTTCCCCTTCGAGTGCAAGGAGGAAACATGATCGTCCTAATTTTTGAGTGCACATTCAGAATTTTTGGTTTTATCCAGTGATAATGTAACTTTCTAGTTAGTGAGCAATAATGAACTGTCAAACAGTATGTAAGAAAAAACTACTAAAAGCATCTTAATGTTCTGGTGCTACGAGCCTCCAGGGCAGCTTCAATACTCCTTGGCGTAGATTCATAGACAGCAGAGGAGAATATTGTCTAATCTAAAATCTCCTATTGGTGTTCAGCTGGGTTGAGATCTGGTGACTGTGAAGGGCACAGCATTGGATACACTTCATTTTTATATTCATCAAATGATTCAGTGAGCCACTGTGATCTGTATGGGAGCATCTGTTTTTTTGTGTTCATACACAAATTGATTTAGGTTTATACTGGATTTTTTTTTGGCTTGGTGTCCAAAAACTAAAGGTGAGTAACCCACATGTATATTAGATTTTAAACACGTTGTCAGAAGGGTGACAACTACCAACAAATTTCCATTTGACTTCATTGTATTGGTGTGTTGGTCATGTCTTTTGGATCCTTAGAAATTAAATCTGAAACAATCAGATATCACTAGACGTGTGTACTTGTAATATTGGTGAACATATCCTTTCTGAAAAACTCAGAGCTTCAACATGGGCAAAACATCCAGTGACAAGGCAAACAATCTGTGGTGTGGATGTCAGAAATCTCTAACACAGTAATTTAATAGTAATAATCAATATTTCTTGCATCAACTTCTTCAGGATACTTTTCAAAAATATAGCTTGGTCAGGCATTTTATTGGCCTGAATGTAATCATCTGGAACAAGAGTTGTCTTGAGTTGTATTTTGCTCCATTGAGATCTTCACATATTGTATTATGAATCTTTCTGGGGAGGATAAAACCTAGTGAGAAGACTCCACGGTCAATAGTGTCACATGCTTTGTGATTTGATGAAAGGTTCTATTTGTGCAGCCTGATGTGTATAGCTCCCTAATCAAAGACTTATATTTCTGTGACAACTAAAATAAATTACTCCATTACACTCACCCACCTGCCCTCTCCACAGTATTGATACTATTTTATTACCAGAGAGAGACAGATGGACAACATTGAATATTGTGGCGAGTTATGGGAACACTTGAGAATGCATGCTCATGGCCTTGCTATATCATGTCAGGTCAGAATCTGCACAAAAGTAATCACATAAGATGATTAGAGAGGAAATTACACAAGCTCAATTCCACCAATAATGTGAAATACAGCACTGTGAAGTATAACTCCACTTCCTGTGTTTCAGTACGGATGGGGCTTATTACAATACTCTAGCCAGTTTAGGCCTGCAAGCTTCACTTCCCCCCATCAGCAAGTGAAAGAGGGTAGAATTTGGTCTGAAAGCCCAATCACATGCATCGCTCTGAGTTCAGCAGGTGGGGAAGTAGCAGCAGCAGGCTCCATCAGGCAATAATACAAAGTTAATGATGCAGAATGGTGTCTTTCTCCATACCAAAGAAGACGTCAATACAGGATGTTTAAGAACGCTGTTCCTAATTACGCTTTTTAAATTCACCGCTGATGTGATTGATGATTTCAAAGGGAAGCATTATTGATCCACTTCACAGACAAGTCCCATCGATTGCAAGTCTAGAATGAATAAAAGTTTTTTTTCCCCTTTTATGTCCCCCACTGAGAGAGAGATTGTACAATCAGACGATCAGTGTGACCTATATGGGTAGTTTGGGAGCTAAATCGCCCCTTTTAAAAAGCAGTCTGAGCAAGGACGTATGGAGCAGTGATTGCTGAATCGAGGAACCTTTGGGGGACCTTCGGGGCATCACATGAGACATAACAGTTAAATCTGGCTGCGTTCTCATTTATCAGATGTGGAAATTCATTCGCCCTTTCATTAATCTGTGGGATCCTTTACAAATAACCCTGTCTGCGTTGGAGTCCTCAGCATGAAAAAGCTCAGGAGTGGCTGTTTTATAGACGGTCAGCCAGCTGTGCAGCATCACTCCTCTCACTGCAGTCAGTAGTGATGGATGCTCTGACGCACTGACAGATTGTTTTTTTTCCCACCACTGCTTATTATTTCAGGAACTTTGTTATTCCTCATGAGCACCAAGGTCTTCTTATTAGCGGTGAAGCTGCCAGTTGTTGCATGTCTAATTCCAGCTTGTGCAAACTGACACTCAATGTGGCTAAAACCCTGTGTCTGACATCACCCGGTTCACTTGCAGAAAGTTTCTGCTAATTAAGGGAGATTTGACCCCAATTCCTATCAATACAAAGTGTTCTGTTTGAATTATAGAAAACGAGATTGATTAGGAATCAACAGCGCACCGAATTGGACCAGTGGAGAGAGGTTTTCCATCGCACCATTGCTGAATCTCATTGGCAAGTGCACTTCATATGGCAAAGTGGGCTACAGCTTATGATTAAATGGTGTGCAGGCACAGCCTTTTTGTCTTGTTTTTAGAGAGAGAGCTCTTTCTGAAGGCCAAAGTTAATGCAGTCATAGAAAGAACTCTGATACACTCCCACGTGAAATGACCATGTGAGGAAAGCCCAGAGGGAGAAAAGGCCTTGAATGAATTTGAGAAGGAGAGAGAGAGGTTGAGAGAGAGAGAGAGAGAGTGGGAGGGAGACAGATAGAGAGAAAGTTCAAACATTACTGATCCTCAAATATCCTTTTGGTTTCTGGTTCAATTGGAATTCAGCAGTAAGTGTCTGCTAAAAGCTCCATTTTGGTTGGCCTTCCATTGCTGCTGAGCTTTTAGAGTTAGATGATGACAGATTGTGAGCTACCTGATATCCTTCATCATCCTTCCCAATGGAGGTGTTTGTTCCGCCAAGAGCAAGTCCTTGAGGACTCACAAACAGCCGGCGTGTTTGATGGACTATGGGGAGACATCTGCTCTGCCTGGCTTTGCCATACAGAGTGAAAACAACATGTTACAGCAATCAATCAATATGCAAACAGTGTCCTTTCAGTCTGATGATTAACCTTACAGACTCCCTGGTTATCAAGTCATTATATCAGCATGTCATTGTGAATTAGTATTGAAGAGTAACAGGGCGTGTGAGAGCAGCGTTTTCCTTAGGTTGGCATGATGCTCAATATATCCTCAGCTGCACTGTCACAACTGTGCTTCAGGTACCCTCTGGGATAAGCTCTGTTGTGTGTACTCAAGGGACAGGAGGGCAAGAAATAGTCTGCGCAGTGCAATCTGATTTGTGGTTATAGGTTCACCTTCCCTCACAAAGTGATCTGGAGAATATCACCCAAGCCAAAAGATCCTTTGAGCGCTGTCATCCATTTTAAACTGTGAGCTGCTCATGTCGGCAGATGTGCTTGTGCATTGTGATGAGCTGATTTGGACACGCTGTTGGCAGAATTTTGCCTATGAATACCCTGACAGCTGTAAACAGGTGGTTTCCAAACCGGGGCCCCAGGGGTCTTGACGTAATTACAGACGGTTAGCTGCAAAATGATGCACGGCTGTTATTTTACATAGTCATTTTACAAATTAATGTACATGTAAATGTAAAATAACCATGTTTGTTATTTTTACAGAGGGGTTCCCAACCTGTAGTGCAGGTTTGTCTACCTGAATGATTTCCTCTCACTGCTCTCTTTAATTCTTCACTCACTAGCTTCTATTTTCTATCTTTCCATCTTTGCTCTTACACAGTCACTTGTGATCACTTAGTCATTTGTCATTTTTGATTTAGGACTGAAGATTATTCTGATGTGCACGTTTAGGTTAATATTAACAATTTAAAAGTAAAGAGCCTGTGTGTCAAGTCATGTCAAACAATGTCAAACTTGTACTCCTTTATACTCAGGTCATTTTAGCCTCTCTTTAGACTCACTTTGTCTGGGAGAAACGTGGGAGAAAGGCAAATTATAGTTTGTAATACCGGGCGCCAGGGGGCGCTGCAGCCTCCAGACAAACCTCTGTGAGGACCCTCTTCAGAGCGGAAGACGTTTGTCTTTGGTCAGAGAAACATGGTTTCACCCTGTAGACAATGTGAATGTAAACAAGCGGCTCACTTGTTAAACGACAGGTCTTGTTCTACCTGCTGAAACACAGCAGTAGCTGTTATCAAAGATTAATGGCTTTACGAGTGTGCGGACGGTTTTTCAGGGACGTCGTCTCCAGGCGGGTCGTCGTGTCTGCGCCACAGGAAAGTGCGTCATGGTTTCTCGCAGCGGGTCAGTCGCCAGCACATTTTTCTGCTGTTCAGTTAGATTTATATAAAACCGTGAAACAAATACGTAAAAAAAAAGTGGATTGGTGACATTCAGGACAGTCGCGTACACTGATGTTTTGAGGGAGCGGGGCGACGAAACAAATCAGACCAACTGTAACATTACGCTAACTCTAGAAAAAAAGTGCTGCTCTGAATAAATCAGAGATAATGTAATTATATCGGGGAAAAAGTTATTTTCTGTTTCAAAAGGAGGGTACATTTCCATCTGCACACTGCCCCAGGTGTGCAAGCTCCTGCTACAGTCTGACAAGACAACACAAGTCACGCAATTCATCCCTTGTCTCCTTTTTAAGAAAACATATTGATATTAAATAAAGGATTTTTAAGTCTTAAAACATGTCTTGGGGATTTTGAAACATGTATCTGGCCCACATGTGCTGGATGGTAGAGGGGATAGTGCAGCTTAGTTAGTTGTGTTGTCAAACCAACAGTCCAAAGCTCAGTGATATTTTGTCTTTCTGTAATTTACCAGAAAATAAAATCTTCATATTTGAAAAACTGGAACTAGCTCTAAAAAAACAGATCATTTTCTGACAATTTACAGACTAATTGATAACTGATAGATGAAGAATTTCAGCTGTAGTTTGGACTACGTTTATGGCTCATTTTATAACTACATTTTTGACAAAGACCACCTGTGCACAGTAATACTGAGTCAGATTAATAATCATTTAGTTACCTTGCAGACCTGCTGGCGGTGAAGTGAGAAAGATGTTGATGTCTTTACAGGAAGCGCTGCCTGCAGCGGAGGAGGGAGGAACGGATTTATCTTCACTCCTGCTTGTTTTATTACATCAGAGGCGTTTCACAACCGACTGATGAAAGGCAAAGCAGCAGAGACAGACAGCAGCTTTTATCGCCTCCCAGCCTCAGTTCTGCCAGACAGCGGTAACCAGACCACTGCCTCAGAGATTTACATCCCTAAACTTATCTAATCATTCTGTTCCAGGCCCCCACCCACCCCAAAATCCTGCAGACATCATCATACCAACAATCCCACATTCTATTTCCCGTTTTTACTGTCATCATATTTACTTTTTGTGTTTGTGTGATGATTAACTGCACTTTTATAATTTCAGGTGAACAACTGTCTTTGTTACTGAGACACCCAGATCAGCCGGACAACTCAAAAATATTGAAAGTGGCAATAATAGGTGCCCCAAATGCTGGGAAGTCCACACTGTCCAACCAGCTCATTGGCAGAAAGGTCTCTGTCTTAACCGCCTGTGGTTTTAAACCTGTGCTCTATAACACATCTGTCATGCTGAGGGGGAGGTGGTGCTTATTTTAACTCAATGATCTTTTCTTAAAGGTGTTTGCTGTGTCCAAGAAAGTTCACACTACACGGTCACGTGCCCTCGGTGTCCTAACAGAGGACGATACACAGATAGTGAGAGTTGTTTATTCCATTTTCTTTTCTGATGATTTTTAATACCATTCAAAAGGCAAATGTTAAAGTCAATAATAATGTTTTTTAATAGATTTTACTGGACACTCCTGGTCTCACTACTGTGTCAAAGGTTAAAAGGTGGCTTTGTTTTTTTTTTTTTAGATTAATATTATTCAAATTCTATAGTCTCCGTACAGTATTATCACATAATATAATATATAAATGGACCCTTTGTTTCCACAGACATCAGCTGGAGAAGTCTTTACTTGTAGATCCCTGGAACACAGTCAAAGAAGCTGACCTAGGTATGACGCACATTTCCTCTGAGCCATTAATTAGTTTTTCATGCATAGATTCAAGGGCTAATAGTTGCCACTGTTTCCAGTGGTCGTCATGGTGGACGTGGCAGACAGATGGATGTGCAGCAGGCTTGACTTTGAGGTTCTCAAATGCCTGGCCCAACACCCAGAGATCCCAGCAATCCTGGTCCTCAATAAGGTATTCATTATTCACAGGTTGCACTATCGTCAGCATCATTCACACCATCAGAAACTCACAATTTGGTCATTTGTCTGCACAACATGTACAGTTATCTTGTCCTGCTCAGGGTGAGCGTATTATTTCACCTGACAACCTGAGGAAAATTTTAATGAAGGATCAGGCTGCCAATATGTTTATAAAACACTATAATAATTTTCTAAATACCACTGGATAATGTAGTTTCCAGCAAAGTTTGCAAATATGTTTTGGACAACAGTGGAGCTCTGGCACCACAACATGCACATAACATGCACAGCATCAGACTTAGACCACACAGGCAGGACTTTGTTAATTTCAGTATTTTAATAGAATTTCAGGTCCTTAAGAAAAATACCACTTCCCACTTCAGAGAAATATTTGACTGCACTGAAGAGTCTTACCGATTTATTCATTATGCTCTTAATTCTTCAAGGTGGACCTGGTGAAGGCTAAGGACAGGCTGCTGGATATCACAGCAGAGTTAACATGCGGAGTGGTGAATGGACGTAGAATGCGGGTTAGGCCAGTGATCAAGCCTCCATGGGCCGAAAAGAGGCCAGAGAGGGATTCATCACTGGATGAGGACAATGCAGGGTATGAAGAGACAGCTGAGCCAAACTCTGTTCTCAGCACAGAGCAGCTGAAGGTGCTCAGGAGTCAGCAGGGGTGGCCTCACTTCAAGGATGTCTTCATGCTCTCCTCTGTGGACAGAGAGGACGTGGAGACACTGAAGGTACAGATAACGGAAAATCTAATGACATGTTTTCACTCAAAATATGTGCAAAATATATGTTCAGAAGTGTTGTCATTAAACATATCTAAAATAAATAACCCATAGTGAAACTAAAGAAACTAGGAGAAACATATAATACTTCACTTACATGACCTGTAACACAGTAAAATGAAATCAACACTAACATGACATAAAACTTGTGAGTCAGAATCTTTTTAACCCGTCCACATACATTAAAAAGACAATACCTTTACACATTTGACTACATTTTAAGTATTAGTTAGTTTTACAAGCAGACAAGGTAGCTTTAGCTCAGTATTATTTTTATTTTTCACAATATCTCATTTTAATTTTGATATAAGATAGTTTTACTTTTGTTTATGCTCACACCCATGTTTTATCTCATTCCCATAGAACTACTTCATAGTTGCAGCCAAGCCAGGTCCGTGGCAGTACCACAGTGAGGTCCTGACTGATCAGAGTCCTGAGGAAGTTTGCACCAACATCATCAGAGAGAAACTTCTGGAGTGTCTGCCCCAGGAAGTGCCATATTCAGTGACACAGGTGACTAATGAACCCATTCTGCGGGGACGCTGTGTCATACATGATCACAGACAAACTGACATCACTCATCATATCTCACTTACTTTAAAGCCCTTCATACTCACTTTGACTCTGCACGCTGACATGCTAGGTTGCTGCTATTGACATCTTCAATATGCAATAAAAAAATAGTGGGATATGAAACGACCACTGCTCTAAGCCAGCAGCTGACATTTCCTGACATTTCACTTTAATTGAACAACCCTTTACTCCCCTTTAACTGTATTTGATTTTTTTTTAATGTGTACCTTCTTAACATTTAAATGTCTTTTGTTTTCAGGCTGTTGAACTCTGGCAAAACAGAGAAAGTGGTGAGCTCGATATTTCTGTGAAACTTTCTGTCAAGAAGGACAGTCATATGGTAAGTGTCTCTAATGACATTTAATGTCTCTAATGACATTTTTGCCGTCTGTGTCTTGGGTCTTAGTGCTGGATATACATTTGAACTAATCTGTAATTGTCAGTTTCATCAATTTTGGCTCCAGTACTAAGTGACAAATAAATGTTCTGTAATCTCAATGCAGCTCAAACAAACAAATAACTTTGGTAGAAATGGATGAATTTGAAACTGCACTATTAAACTGATTTGAGTTGCTGGTTTGTAGGTGGGCACATGGCTGGAGGAAGTGAAACCTTTCTATTACTGACACCTGAAGCTTCTCTCATTTGTCTCTTTTTTTTTTTTGCCCATTCCCCCATACCTCCAGATTCCTTTTCCTTGTGTTTTTAACTTGTAAATATTTGAACAGCCTTTCTAAACCATACATATTTGATAAGAAAGAGTATTTGAAGCTACGTCTGTGCCATTGAAATGTTTCAAAGCCAGTGACTTCAGAGGAGAGAGAGGCTCAGAACATTTTTGAGCTTTTACCCTGAACACAGGAATGAGTACAGCAGAATGTAGAATCAGTAGAACACACAGGGATGACTGACCGGTGCAATCAAATCTCATTTATTTTATGACAGGCTGCATTTCATTACCTTAACCTTGATTTTATAAAAGCTTCTAATATGGAGCTTTTGAGTGTTTTTATATACCAGTATCACTCTTATTTTCCAAAAGGAACTTTAAAATAAAAACAATTCTGTCTTCTAAACCTCTGGGACCTGCAGAAAAATAAAATCTATGGCCCTGTCTATTCACTGGTGCCTGGTGGTGCTGTGTTTTCTGTGTCTGCAGAAAATGGTGATTGGCACAGCTGGCCAGATGGTAGCAAAGATCGCCCGTGAGGCAGGCGAGGACCTGAGCCAGGTCTACCTGAGGGAAGTCAAACTGAAGCTTTCAGTCAAGCTGAGGAAATGAAGAGGACTTTAACGCTGAAAAGAGATGAAGAGATCCTGCTGGATTTGACACGACTCGTCTTGTATTTTTCTCAGTGAGTTGAGAAAAAGACAAAATCTTATCATGGGTCTGACACGGATCTGTGGGGCATATACTGTATCCACAGTCGGAGGGCTTCCACTGAGTTCGTACTTCTTTAAGAAATGAAGTATCCTTTCATGCAACCCCATAAGACATTATAATAGATTTCTATGTAAAGATGTTACCTATAAACTAATGTCATAGTGGCGAAGTACAATATGGTTATTGATGTAAAATATTCACAACAATAGAATGTTTTGTCTCACGTTTTGTTATTTGATAGCTGGCACTCGCTGCATTAGTTGGTCATAACGTAATTGGCCAAGAGGTTCACACACTTTTTTCCAACCTGCACTGTGAATGAATGATGTTAATGGTTTGGGTGTTGTTCAAATAAGAACCAGAAACACATTTGTAGATAAAGGCCTGAACATAGTTTAGACAAATATCTACATAAACGCAGGTGTATCCAAAGGATTCACTTTTTATTGATTGTGAGTTAGTGAAGTACAGAAAATATATTGATTCAAAGCAGCAACACAAACTGCGTTATAGTTAAAAACATGTCACAGGCTCATCAAACGGATGTTTTGACACGTTTGACCGTGTGTTTATGGCCGAGCGGGTTTGGTGAGCTGCGAAAAGGCCGATGGTTTATCTTTGGCTCTCAGAGCTTTTAACTTGGCGGGCGCAAACACACACTGTAGATAAAGTGAAGTGGGACCTGCTCAGTCATGTTCGCTCAGATGTCCCCAGTGTACCCTGCACTCCCACATCACTTTAGCCTTTGAAGTGTGGCCATCCATCCTTGCGAATATCACTTTTTGTCCGGCTGCTTTCTTCCTCTTTTCTCTCCCCTCCCCCCTTTCCCTCCATCTGCTTCTTTGGCTCTTATAAAGCCCTGCTCTGCCCCTGAGGGCTGAATTGTCTCCCTAATGGATGGCAAAATGGAGCACTAACCTGATGCTAAAATGGGTCATATAATGGTGATTAGATTCATTCCTGCTGCCTGTGAGTTAGCTCCATGGTTACTCTATCCGAGGCATCTTGATGAAGAACCAGCCAGTGGCCTAAAGCGAGTGCGATGAGGGGGGGAGAGAGGCCTTGAATGTCTCACAGAAGCTCTGTCAACCCCTCAAGCTCTTTTTTGCAGTGGCTGCTTCCTAGTGATTAGACAAGCCGGTTGTGCAGCAGAGATCACCACTTAGACAAGCCAACCGCTGCTGGAAAATATTATAGCTGATGTATGTCAGCGTGCACACTAAAGTAATCCTTCAAACGCTAAATATTTAAAATGCTGATACTGCCTTGCGTGTCTTTTTACCAAATAATGAGCTACTCATTTGTTTGGAGACATAAGCTTTATTTCACATGCACACACTGAAATGTCTTTCAGAATGAATAATACATCGATTACAAACGTTTCCTTTGATTCATCCTGCTGGTCCAGATGTGGTTGAGAAAGGGCCATAGAACCCTTACCATTACTAAAACTCAGTAATGGTAACGGTTTGACGGCCCTTCTCTTCAGAGTGTGCGGCCTACAGTCGGTTAGGCCTGAGCGCATGCTGGCAGCACTGGAGGTGGAATGAAACCCTGGATAGTACATCATCTATACTGTAGTGTCTCTTTAATAAACTTACAGTATAAGATGATATCCTGTCCAGGGCACAAGACATAACTGTTGGCAGCGTGCTGTCGTTGTGTTTGTAATCTGTAAGACAAATGTAGACGTGTTAAAAAAGAAAAACTAATAATGAAATGCTAATAATGCAGTTAAATACTATGTGTTTTAAAAAGCAGCCTCAACCCTGCACTAACAGCCTCTGTGTCACCTGCTGCAGAGCTTCGAGGCCCAGCCAGGCCTCAGCCACCTCCTCTCTGTCACACACTCACCTTTTCCATCGCATCTTGTGTGTCCACGTCTGGTTCACAGTGTCCTGACTGCTCTGCCTGCTGGGCTCCGGCACTTAAAGGCCCCAGGCTCATTAGCATACTGTGATGACATCTGGGGTGGACCAGGCAGCACGGGTTGAACTTTTTTCTTATCTGGTCCCAACCCGACTGCCTCTGTTGATGATGGTCCACGCCCTTATTTCCCAAGACTGGACTTTACAGAAAAATGACACATAAATCCCCCGTTTTATATACTCAACACTGTTATGTAAAATCTGATACAGTGGACAGAAGCAAGAACGTACAGCACACAGGACAAAAATATTCAAAAATATTGATGTCATGGGTGAAAGTTGCCACTTTTAGTAGTTTATAATAGTATTTTGTGCCAAAAATCATTTTTATCAGCAGCAATTTAAAACAACATGTAAACACTCAATATTCGTTGTGCTCAAACCCACTTTACAGACTTTTATTGTGAGTTTTGTCATAAATACCTCATGTACAACCTATAAAAGAACTAATTAGCTAAAACAGGATTTTTCCATTATCTGTTATAAAAACACTGAACTTTATTTCTCAGCATGGTAATAGATCAAATGTTCATCACGTAAGTTGTCTGAATCTCATAGCTCCTGGGATTTATGTGTGATTTTTTAATGGATTGGAAATTAATACTGCGATATGTCAGCTCCTGTCATGTTACCAGACTTTTAAAACTTTTTCTTTTTCACACGTCTGGCTAGATTCCAGGATACGGAGAGCTGAGATCTATTTTTCACACACGTTGCAGATCAATTTATGCCCAGAAAGTGATAGAGGAGGTTGCCTGTGTTTAATCCCTGAGTGTTTGTCTCATATCAGTCCTTAAGAAAAAGGGGAGCTTTCCACCCTTTAACGTCTTCTTCTATGAATTTGAATTAAAATCTTAAAATTGCTGCTAAAATTTAAGTGATAATTGAACATGATCAGAGTCACGTAGTGCAGGATATACACAAGAATACTGCATAGCCCCCCCCCCTTTCAGGTCACTTCTTCTGTAATGCTGATGAATGCATCTGCTCCAACACCAAGTCGTTACCAAAGAAATATTCACAGTTGCCACTACACCACTGTTTTAAGGTCAAGTTCATTTATCACAGGTACATCCTGTATCTATAGAGGAAGGACTGTGATTATTAATATTTCAACAATAATCCAGTAATTCAGTTGTGTAACTGTGTCTTTGTTTACGCTCTGTGGTGCACGTGAACTGTGACACGGTTTTACTAAGGCCCGGCTTAGGTGGGACATGACTGTTGCCATGGCAACACACTCCCTAGGGTGTGGGAGCTAGCTCGGGGTGTGAGGGGTCCTCCTGTGGGCACAGATAAAGATGAAGGTAAGCCTATCTGAGTGTTTTGGTTTCCCTCCAGTTCTTTATCTGCTATAGAAATGCTGCTACGTTTTCTACAAACTTCCATTTGCTTTCACAGATATTTTTTTTATTCTTTAGTGCTCACAGATAAACGGGGAGGAAGGTCTCATTGTGCAACAAGCCAGGTTTTAATCACTTAGGGTAATTTGTTGGGGTTTGATTAAACTGTTAGGAGAAGGTAGAAAATGCACCCAAATTAGTGCATATACAAGGTTTTACATATAATATTAATACAATGAAATCACATCTCTACCACATGCTTCTAGCTTTACAGTCTCAGCCCTCTCCCCGCTCACCCCCATCTGTGCACAGCCAAGGCCCACTCAGAAGATTGTTAAAATAGTTTTTTTGGATTAGTAGACTGATTTACCCATCTGTCATTACCTGAGTCCATGCCTCCACTTCAGAGAATATGAAACACCTGGCCAGGAGTAATTTTAGCCACATCATTTATTTTTATGACGAGGGAGATTGTGTCCTCTGGGAAGGCCACAAACATGGTTGTGTATGAGTTTGGTTTAACTGTCACATATTTGCCAGGATGTTAGTTACTCTGGGACAAGAGGAAAGTGGCAACTGAATACTTTTTTCATGCTTATTTATTATTTTTGAGTTTAGCTTGTATCAAACCAAGATGAGCAGTCGTGGATTGCAACTGTACATTTACTTAAGTCCTGTACTTTGTAGTTACAATTTAATCAATATTTGCATTTTATGACACTATGCTTCATTTTAGAGAAAAATCTTGTAGTTTTTACCTCTCTACGGTCATCAGACAACTATATTTATTTGCTCTTTTAATGTTTATATTTGAAAGATTATACATATACATGGATTTAAGATTATAAAATACAATGCTTAAATAAAATAGCACAATACCTGAAATGCTGCTTCACATCAATGCATCAGTACTAACAATTTAATAACATCGTACACATCAGTCACAGGGGCCATTTCTGCACTGCATGACTACTTTTACTTTTGATACTTTCAGTACATGTTGATGATACTATATAAGTTTATTTTTTTAAGTCAGTAAATTTCCCCCAGTCCTACATGGTTTGCTTCTTAAGTTAGTTATATGAATAAATATGTTATGACAGTTATTGTTTATTGACGTAGTAATGCTAATAGTAGTTGTTGTAGTATTACTGGTAGTCTTCTTCTGGTTATTACTTATTACCAGCAGTCGCTGCACTACCTGTGTTCACTGCTAGTGTTTTAGAGATGACTGTGGGCTGCCCTCTTCAGGCTCAACGTAAAAATGTCCCTGGATCAGGACATACAGTCATGTCCTTCATCAGCTGTTTGAATCAGCTGCCAAAGACTGACAACAACTGTTTCATTTAATTTAATTTCCTCTATTTATAAGTACAACCCTTGTTAATTAGCTCTTTCTGTAAGTGTGCCAGTGTGGCGAGCCAGCTCATTTTCAAAAGCAGCCCTTTGGCAAGGTGTCCTAAAACTAATTGACAGAACATAAGATATAAGATAGCAAGACACTTAGATGATGACAACAGCAACAAATTCAGCATCGTCAGCATATGCACTTAGACCTAAATACGGAACGTTACCAACCAATACTTCAGTTTTAAGAAATAATCTTTATGAGTGAAGGTGTGGTAATCAGGCAGGCATGAAAACACAGTATATAACACAGACAAAGTGGAATTAAAGGTTGGACAGTGTGTTTGGTTGTAGGTTGTAATGTATAGTTTTCTTACTGTGGTTCAACAGTTTCTTCTATACCTTCAATACAGTAAACGGCAGAATGATGACAGCCCCAAAATTAGGCTCTTTACTAATTCACATGCATAACATTTTGAAGTTATTTTCTTACTGCTTTGTCAGGGCTAGTTCACAAGCATTCAGACCTCTGACCTCTGATAATAAAGATGTCCATTCTAGTGAAGGTCACCAGTCAGAGGACACATCTGCTCCAGCTGACACGCAGCTTTTAATCTGTCTTCATGTGCAGCTCTGTCATGTTGCCAAGAGGAGCCGCCGCACACAAAATAGTCCAGTTGTGATGAGGATTGATCTCCCAATGATTTAGACAGCTACACCGTATTCCATGTTGCCAATGTGCTGATTTTAAACTTTTAGTACATGTTAGTTTGAGTTTGTGTGTTTTTTTACTAAACAGTGTAAAGTGCATTGGAACCATTTACTACACATTAAATTGGTGGTGTAACATTTATTGTAGGATGGCACACAACACAGAATAACATGAACAAGTGTTTAAAATGCCATACTGGATCACAAGATAAAACCACTGTATCATTTTAATAAAGTTATAGACAACAGATGGACAGATGAAGACAAATGTTAAGGCATAGGGCTACGATATTTGGTCATTAACCACATTCTCCTCTCAATTGCTACTTGGTGTAACAGGAAGTTGCCATTATTTTGATTACACTGTGCAAACCAACAAAATATATATTTGTTGGCACACAATATAATGGCCAAAAAAATGAATGAAAAGCTGTTAAATTCTACTTGATGCTACATTTATAGTTATCATCTAACTAGATATGTTTATGTGATATATATGTGTTCCTATGTACATTTGTAGTATTCAGGGTCATAAAAGAGAAAAAGCAGAAAGAGCAAAACTTAAAGCTCAAAACTATATACGTATAAAGTACATATTCTACAAGTCTTTGTCTTACAGTAAATTCATAATACAATATCCCATCAGTACTTCCAAATACATGATTGATAGTCAACAAACTACACATGTAAGTATGCATAAGCTCCACGTTTAACAAAGGCACTGTGAACAGACACAATAAAGGAGTATTGCAAACTATAATCATTTTGTTAGCTACTTTGTGATGTATCGATGCACAAACCACATGAATCTTGAACAAATGTTTTGAAAAACAACCACTTGATGATAGAAACAAAAATTTACTTTTAGAAAATGATATAAAATGAAAATTAATCTGCAAATGTCATGTTTCTCACAATATAAAATGTGGGTGCACAATCGTTTTGTGTTTTAAAGTTTGATGGCCAAAAGCTGGTGCAACCATTCTGTCCATCAGGTGTATTTCAGGTTTGATGTCAAACATTGTTCATGTTATGTTATCGGGCATGTTGGAGGGCTCTGCCAGGCTGCAGTGAATTATCACAGTTTGGAAATGGGACAGTGTATCCCTGACCAGGTGATCTTCATCAGGTTTTAGTGGCTGATGATGTTTGGATCATTTAAAAACTACTGGCTATTTAAAGATATGGTAAATAAAATCACAGCTAAACTGGTTATTAATAATGTATTTGCAGAAAGCCAAGCAGTGTTTCACCAACATTTACAGGACAAACAGTTGCAGAAACATTCAAACTTGGAGGAAATTGTAACATTCATGTCAAAAACACAAACACAGTGAAGTCAGCGGAGGCCAAACGAACGACAAGCCTTGTGTTTATTTCACATAAAAATAAGAAAAACTGCAAAAATATAACTTTGTAACCTTCAGTGGCAAAATAAAACAATATAGTCAGACTCTGAAAAGAGGTTCATGAACATTCACAATGTGTTTTACGAGACACAACTCAGGCTCAGTTAGTTGGAAGCTGAACTCAGAGGTTGAAACTTACAACTTGTTGCACACACAGTGTCCCCACAACACAAGCAATGATGCAACATTTAAGTATTACTTTGAACACTGGCTGTCATCTCCCTCTCAGTGGTTCAATGATTGTAACCGATTACATGCAGCAGGTGAAGCCAACAGTAACATTCACATCACATTTACCAAACTAAAGGCCACCTGAGCACAAACGCCACGAACAGTGTTTACAACCTGATCCCGTGCTTATTTTCCATAAGCTCCAACTTCCCACTGAACGGAACAGTGAATTCCTGCTTTGTCATCACAGAGCGGACGTGGTGAGAGGTGCAACAAGGTGGCGACTTTCAACCCGCAGCACAACTATACGTTTCTGCCATAAAAAGATTTTGTGTGTGTGTTTGTATGTGTGTGTGGGAGGAGGTGGGGAGAGTCCAGAAATACCTGCACTATCTGAGCAGGATGACTAACGGTCCACCTCAGGAGGAGGGAAGAGAGGAGTAATAAAATGTATTTAAAGCTCAGACCCTGAACGCCTACCATGCGCTACTTGAGGTAATATGTTAATGTTTATTAAGCCTGTTAGGCGTACAGGGTCTAGATAATCTTTTGAGTATGGCTTTGTTTTATGCATTTGCTTAGTTTTCGTATCTACCTGTGTCCAAACATGCAACAAATGAAAACACTATTGTTAGTAGGAGCTGATGTTATGAGAGCAGGGAGCATCATTTAATTCTATAATGCAGTGATACACTTACATAAATCTAACTAAAGCCAAACCAATGTCCTAAGGTTTGGGCACTTGAGTGGTGAACAGGCACTGCACATCAGAACCACACAGGCAACGTGACAACAAACCACAAGGTAAGAATTATCATACAAGTGATTCAAATGTCACTGATATCGTAATGTACTGTAAATTTTACAGTCACAGTGAGTGAAGATCTGGTGAGCCTTAAGTGTAATAGCAGATTTCTAATCCATAAAGTCCTTGCTGACTTAGAGATAAGTCTAACTTTATCTATATGAAATGTAGTTTCAAAAGTTAAGAGGAAATAAAAGCTACCTATTTCACAATATGCTCAGTCTACGTCAAGCTACTTCACTAACCAGGCTCTGAGATGAATCAGTGTTTAATAAAGCCGGTCTGCTCTGCTCTGCTCCCAAAGCTGAATAAATGTCATAACAGCATGATGGGGAAGCAGAGCACTCCAAACTCCAGGCAGAAATGTACAGCTTTAGACAGGAGTCCTTAATGTTTTGTTTACACTGTGGTGTTTTTCCTTCTCTCAAAAATACCCAATTCTGCTTCAGATGACTTCTACGACTGAGCAGGTCTGCAGCATACGATCCTGGCTAACTACTACAATGCAATAAAAATCTGTGTGTCTAAAACAAGAACTTAAAACAACAGAGAGATACAGCGTGGTCCTTCAGAAGCAAGGCCCCATTTTTTTCTTACTTTGAGTAAATTTAAAACGTCTTAAAAATATAAAAATCGTCTTGGTCAGTGCCAAGTGTTTCTGGTCAAAGGCATCTGTATGAGGGGGTCAGAGGCTGAAAACTCTTTTCATGCTTGAGGCAGATAAATGTTGAAGGATTCAGAGAAACAAGTCTCTGGCCTGATTCATCAGTTGGCTGTTTGGCACTGTGGGCTGGTCATCTTCTGGAGCAGAGGGATCTGTGGGATCAGGGCATACAAGGATTAGCTGGTTTTAACAGAGATTAATAAATCTAGTGCACAGTGCTGCCACACATTCAGAAACTACAGCTATGTATTACATTAACTTAACAACTGCATTTTACCACCCTGGTAAAAAAAAACAACATTTAAAAATGGTAAAAATATACAGGTGACTGCTGCCAAGCATGGATGTGTGTTTTTCATGGTCACATTAATCTTCTGGCTTCCATTAAAACATTGTAAAGAAAAGCTTCAGCACCACCTGGTGGCTAATCATGGCTAAGAAGGGGCTAAGAAGGGGCTGCTGTTTCATGTCTCTGTAATGCCAGCTGTAGAGAGAGTACCATTGTAATTTTGCTGAATTATCCTGGGTCAACAAGTGCATTTGTGTCAGCTAAACTAGGCTGCAGTCCGAACATGAATTGATGTTAATGTTAATGTTGCAACTATTAACTATAGGCTCCTTGGAATGTCAAAGTAAATAAAAAATAAGTACATCCAAGTATATTATTTACAGAATCTGGTAAAGATTGAATGAAATATGTAGACGTGATGAAAAAGACCTTGTTTTGTGTGAGGTCTGACTTCCCGCTGCATTTGTGCTAGTTAGTTGGAAAGTCCCTGAACATGTGAAAGACAAACCAACATGGAGGCTGAACCTTGGTAAGATGGAGCATTTGTGGTTGTCTGGCCAGCTGTTATTTATATTTTTGATTTGTAGCAAACAGCAGTAAAATGAGGATGCTTTGTGTTCAAACACTAAAATCTTACAACAATCAAAAGACAAGAATCCAGCTGACTCTGATGATAGAGGGAAATATGGGTTCACAAGAGCAGTCTGATGAGATATGTTCATTATTGTGGAGAATAGTGCCAATCTCACCTTAGTTAGATCCACCCCAGTGAGGGCGTTGATGGACACAGGGAGTTCAGCTAACAGACGGGTCACCTCTCCAGTCACACGGCTGCCCTCTCCACTCAGGATGACAATCTCATTGGTCTTTGACAGCGGTGCAGCCACCTTACCGGCAATCTGATAAAACACAGAGAGCAACTGTTATTTCACTGATTCCTCCACTTCCTACTATGTACACAAGCAGTGGTGTACAAATGTATTTCACAGACCTTGGGCAGAGCTTCCAGGACCAGAGCTGTCTTAGCAGCTTTGCCGTACTGCTGGTAGGCTTCAGCCTTCAGCCTCATCTTCTCAGCCTCTGCCTTCCCCACTGCTTCGATGGAGGCGGCCTCTGCCTCACCGATGCAACGGATCTTCTCAGCCTCTGCTTGTGCCGTCAGCACCTTCTTTACTCTGGAGCAGGGTTAGAGAGGCATCAAAATGACTGTTCAGCATGTAGAGGTACAGTTCTTTAGTGCGTTAAATGTCAAATAACACTTCATTCTCATAAAACAGCTTTATTCATTTATATGATTATAAAGCCAAAAATACAGCACAGCACAGTTTCACAGCTGTGTTTATTGTGCCTTGATAATAGCACAGATAAAGTATAGAAGAGTTTAAAGTAAAATAACAGTTTGGGAGGCTTTCTGTGGTAGGATAAACTAAGATCCACTCACTTCTGTCCCTCGGCCAACTGCTGCATCTTATAGGCTTCAGCCTCCGCAGGTCTCTTCACAGTAGCGATGAGCTCTTTCTCAGTGCGGTCAATCTCCTTCTCCTCAATAGTGATCTGCTTCTTCCTCTGCACCACCTCGATTTCGATCTCCTCCAGACGAATCTTCTGCTGCTCTTTGGCGGCCTGCAACTCATACGCCAGCTGGGCCTCTGCTTTCTGGAAAAAGCAAGAGCTTTTATTAATGATCTAATCTCATGTTTGTTTGTTGAATTAAATAGATAAAGCAATATTTTCAGATCAATACCTTTGTGTTCACTTCCTGGTTGAAGGAAGCTTTCCGCATTTCCAACTCTCGTTTGGAGTCGGCCATTTTTGTGTCAGCTAAGAACTTAATATCCATCATTTCCTTCTTACACTCAGCTTCCTGTAAAAGAGAGAGTGCAGAAGATAGTGACAGGTAGATGTATCAGAAGCAGTTTGTTAGTTTTCTAATGTGATAGCTATTAGCACTGATGTTTTTGAATTGATTGTCTATAGTTTTAATATCCTCTCTCTCACCCTGATGCCAGCGTCTCTCTCTGCTTCTGCCACTCCGATGTCTGCATCCCTCTGTACTGCAGCTGTCTGAGTCTTGCCCAATGAACTCAGGTACTCCACTTTATCATATACATCCTGAAGAGACAAATAAAAACAGAGGTACAAGCATGGCAAGTTATTCAGCTATTTGTGTTTTTTGAACATGGCAAGAAGCAGATGCAGAATGAAGCAAACTCAATATTGTGTCTTTCAAACCTTGATGGTGAAGCTGAGGATCTCGATGCCCATGCGGCCAACATCGGGTGCTGCCACCTCTCGCACCAGGGTGGCAAATTTGTCTCTGTCTTGGTAAATCTGCTCAACAGTTAACGTGCCTGAAATATGAAAACTGTACTTAGTGAGACTTGCTCTTGTTATTCATTGGTGTTGCTACATTAGTGAAGATGGAAAAAACTAGATGCACAGCCCATATATGTTGGGAGACAAAAACAAAATCAAACAAACAAAGAAGTGACTATGCAGCTTTGAGAAGCTACCTACCAAGTATGGAGCGCAGGTGACCCTCGAGGGTCTGCAGGATGACACTCTTGATCTCTACGACCGACTTCCCCAGGAACTGTTCGCAGGCGTAACCCAGCAGTTCCCTTTCTGTCATCACCTTCACCTGGTGCCAATGTGGACAAAGATCGTCAGCTGAATACACATTCACAAACACAGGCACAACACAAACACTAATACAGGCACACACAATGCACAGGCACACATAACATCAATTTTACACCAGCAGATATGTATTAAAACACTGAAACAGGAAAGTATAACATTTAAAATGGGAAGTCAACACACATTAGTGACAAGGATGCATAAAATGACATCACTGCAATTAAACTGTACACTGTGATGAACAGCTTCAGTTCCTGTTTATACCAGGAAAAATAAATCAACAGTTTGGGAAGGCATCTTCTTGTGTACAATCTCTGAATATTCAAGGCCAGATAAGTAAAGATTAATAAAGTTAATGTTCAAATTCCTGTCGAGTTTACGTTTCTCAAAAACCAACACTACGTGTTCAAAATTATAACCCACTGCTTTTTCAGATTCATTACATAAATGTTCAATACGGTACTGCTAGCTTTGAATGCACACAGTATAACTTATGATGATCTTTTCATAGGTATTTTTATCTCAGAAATCATGAAGTGACTGTAGTCACACGGTGTGTGTCCCTGCACTTGCAGACTGCAGCATCCTTGTCAGTAATTAACATCAATATTGGAAAATATAGACATAGATCTCAATTGCTTTTACACTTATAGTGACAACCAAACATGTACTAAACATACTTTTGTTGTTTCTGCTTAGTTGTACACCTGAGTGAAGAAAACCTAAGCTGATTATAAAAATACAGAAATCTACTGTGTGATTTTTCTAGAAAGTAAAAGAACTGGATAATTCAAAACTGAGGGAACTAAATGAGGGAAAAATGAATCAACAAAATAAAAGGAGAATCAACAGCAGTGACCTGAGAGTTAAAGGATAAAAACAAGGACAGTCAGCAATGAAAAGAGGTGTCGCCTTTGTTGTTACTCCAATGGAACTGTAAGAAAAGAGTCAACTGGGTCCTGGGTGAGAGGTCTGAACACAGTTTTGTTTTCCAACATGCACTCATACCAGTCATGAGGGCAACACAATGTCAGGGAAGGTGAATGTTATTTTAAGGAAACACATCTGACAACAGAAAAGGCTGCAAGGCCGCACAAACAAACACGGGCCATACAGTCAGCAGGGGGAGCTGTGCCACAGCTGAGACTGGAACACAGACTTGTGTGAAACAGTACAGTCTTGCCCTTAACTCCTGAACTCCCACCCCAGCCCCTCATTGTGACACCACCCTTCCTCCAGCCTCCTCCAAACAACTCAAGTTGTTCAAGATACACAATTCAATAGCACAAATATAGGGAATGTCTAGGCCATTTCTCAACTGTGGTTGTTCCTAACATCTAACATCTGGTCCTTTTTTGGTTCTTTCTACTTCTAACTGACCAGTGGGCTGCTAAAATAGACACAAACACTCTACTACTGAAGGTCATATGGTAAAACATGTTTGGAGATTAAAGGATGTGATTTCTATCCAATTGGCATCATGAAGTAAAAACAATATCCTAGTTTTAATTTTTCTCTGGTTTTCCTTTTTTTATTCTGCTGGTGAACTGCGTCTCTTTAATTTAAGGACACACTAGTACACACATACATCACAACAGATTTGGCTGGTTCGACCAATCAAACGGTGGCATCATGAGCCTCCCTGAAGTGAACGGAGTGAAAACGAGGGGCTGTTCAGCTCTTAACAGTGGGCTCATTGTCAAGCATGCATATAGGATAACAGAGGAGAAGAACATCACTGCAGCCAAAATACAGAACTGATAAGGCAGCTTCTTTCAGAGCTGCAAGATGGTTGAATATGATGTTCTTAAAGAAAAAAAAACTATTTTACACTTGTTTCAAACATTGATTTATAAGAATGTGCTTCTACAAAACCTGGCAACACTAGATCCATTAGTCTCATTACTGAATTAGGACCCTTCAGTCACTGCTTTCATTTATTTATTTACTGTGAAACGGTGCAGGCAGAGAGTTCACTGTGATGATGGATTTGCTTGAAAGTCCTCGTTAGGACTAAATGGACATTTTATCTCCTCCATGCATTGTTTCTATGGCATTTAATATTGTGGTCTTAGCAAAAAGAAATATAAAGTGGCTGCAGCTTGTGCAATTTCTGTCGACCACAACAAAAGACCACATTACTACAATCCTGCACTCACCTGACAGGTTTGGATCATCACTTACTGCCCAAATCTCTTGGGGAAATAGTCAAAATGTGAAGTCAGTTTTGTTGTGGTGGATTTTTGCTTTAACATCTGAAAAAGTTCAGTTTGGTACCGAACAGGATCAATCAACTAAATATCTGACATATACAAACGCATAAAAAACAAAACACTGACATTAAAATACACATGAGGCTCTACACAGGCCCCTTCTCTTGTCATAGTAGCACAATTTCACATAACACTGTGTCACGAGGGCCTACTTTGGTGTGGGTGTGCTGTTACTGGTACCAGTGACATGATGAAATATGAACCAAGAAGTGCCGACTGAATAGAACTGTACTAACTCTGTATAGTTTGTGTCTTTTCTGACACGGGTGCTATTGTCAGCCTGGGTCAGGTAAGTTTCATTACGTGTATTCTGCCCAGACTTGAGGGTAAAACATGCAGACAACATCTGTATGTACACCTGTCTCAGTGTTTTAATCAAACATACATGTTAACTCGAGCCCTCTGTATGAAATTCCTCCTCTGCTGTAATTATTGGGTTATGCCAGAGAAAACGAGAGCAGGGGGATGTGTGGGTTGGTGGAGTCTGAACTGGCATTCCCAGAAAAGTGTGGTGATTTACCTGAGCCACCCCAGTGACAGTAATAGCTACACCCTCCGCTGTCTCTACATCATCACACTTGGGCTGCAGGGTCATAATCTCAAGCGTTAGCCTGTGAAGAATGTGAAAAAAATGAAATAAAATAAAAAATGTACATGTTCGGAGGCAAAGCAAATGAAGGGAAGGGCCAGACACATGGAAATAAAACAGGACAAAGTGAAACCATTCACCCAAGGACTCCAGATCACCAACAACGGAGCAAAATGAGATGCTGTCTGCAATACAAGTTTTAGATAGATTCAGGATTTTGCCATAATTACACTATTTTTAAAATTCAGTTTCATTCAAGTAATTCAATCTGTATTTTGCATTGGATTCCTCATATCATTTTTTTTTGGCAGTTTCTAAAGCATTCATTTGGGGCCCCCGTTGCCAAAGGTGACTCAAGAGTTCAGCTTTACAGCAAAGCCCAAGTTAGTGACAGCAGATTGTCTCTTTTTGACTGCAGAAGAAGGACAGCCAAATGCACACAAACAATGTTAGCTAGTTAGTTCAGCAATTTTCCTGTGTGTTCCTTTGGACTTGAGCACCAGCCATTGCCTTTTTTTTTTTTAATGCATTACCTGAGCCACCCCTGTCACATCCAGGGGAACACCCTCCGAGGTTTCGATATTCTCACAGCGACAGAGGATGGTCATAACTTCCAGAGACATTCTACGCAGGCAGGCAGGCGGGAATAGCAGAGGCAAAACAGTAAGTTGGACAACAGGTGTTAGGAATGTCAGTAACCAAGGACAAGAAGAAGACAGAAGAGGGACGAGGTGAGAGACACAGCCTGACCTCACTTTATGCTGGTTTTAACGTAAACTTTCACAGCTACAACATAACTTCAGACCATCTGTTAATAAATGTTTCAATAAACTGAGACAAAGCATTAGAGCCATAGGTGAAGAGTGTTGACAGGATTCTTGATCCAAGTGTCGCTCCAAGATTACAATTGTATGAAGATTACACAGGAATGCCCTCTACAAACATCATTAACCTCCAGTTCACCACTAGTCCAGCTGGACTTTTTTATGTGACATTATGTTTCCAAGCTGATAAAACAGTCAGAGTTTTTGTTTTTTTTTATTAAATAAATACTTAGATTCATTGTTGTAGGAGCCAAGGACATGGGAGGTGGACTGCACTTGGAGGAGGAGACTCTCTGGTTAAAAGCTCATCCCATCTCTTCAGAAGAATTGGATCAATGAGTAACAGGGCTGGGCTTTAACATGATTACTGCATCACAACCAGGAAGACACACTGCACCCCTCCCCCCTGTTTTTATAATGTCGTCCAGCTCCTGGCTATTAGCTGAAGTGTTCACCAGCATGGAGAGTAGCAAGAGCATTTCTCCTGTTCTCATCTTCCAAGAAAGCATCTGAAATGTTGGCAAAACTGGTCTAAACTCAGAATTAAAACAGATGAGAGTCCTGGGATGGTTTATCTCTAAATGGGGATTTATAAATTCTACCATACATCTACTTTATTTTGTTGTCCAGGTCTGCCATTACATTTCCTAGCAACTAGGAAGAGAGCAGCACGTAATAAGAAAAGGATAACATAACAGACACACAGCGAGGCTGACGGGTGAAATCAACCACCAACAAAGCAAAGCAGCAAAGAAGAAACAGAGGCAAGCAAACACTAGTATTAAAGGCCAGAAAATCCAGAGTCAAAGATTGTTATAACAGGTTAGTTCATTCTCAGAGCATCACTGTACACGTCCACAAACTGGTCTGTGACAACCAAATTATTTGAAAAATAGAATACAACATCTCAAGCAATTGTGGCTTGATGCTTTTAAGTGACAAATCTATATACTTAAAAATTGAATTTGTGATCACTTAGACTCTCGGCTACAGCTGATTACATGGATTTAAGCCAAGACTCTGGACAATTTTACTGCAAACAAAAGCTGCATCGCTAACATTAAATCAGCTTCAGTGCCATAACACTAAGACTTTATAGGGATGCATGTGCAGTATATCCCTGTAAGGAGGTAGAGTAGTTTAATGTGTTACAGTGGATTCAAGGTCCACAGAGTTTCTCATTTTGACTGGCAGTGTTTCAGCTGCAGGTCTCATCTCTTGAACAGGACTAGACTTGATTTAGATCAGATTAAATATTTTGTTTCCTGGTTTTAATATTGCAGAATTTAAAGTCTGATCATTTGTATGTTAGAAGGTGAAGAATATTTACAGCTTCTTTTCACTTTTACTTCATTTTTCTGTCTTAGTGTTAATGGTACAGATGGGAGAGTTCAGCACAATGTGGGGTTATTGTAACAGTTTTGTACATGTTATGTTGGTAACTCTCCCTCACATTGCCATCATGTGCCGGCTGTTTATCTTTCCAGTGTTATCTTTGAAACTGACTCAGCTGAGCGGAATTTAAAAGCTGCAGACAGAGGTGAGCCGCTATGTTTGCACATCTGTTAAATATTATACATTAATACTGATGTTATCAGTCTGAATTCACCATAAATAAATTGTTTAATCTGTGCAAAATGATATAATGTGTGTGTTGTATGTAAGAGGGGGAAACAACATTTAGCCTGATAAAATAAAAAATGTCACTTTAAATTGTTAAAGGATAAGTCAGGAATTAAATTTTATTTTCTTGCTGTCACAATATGAAAAGACCAAAACCTCCAGTGTGCCTTTTCAACTTCCCCACCATGTCTGTTGCACTCAGCTTCGAGCCAAGTTTTTCTAATAAAGGTGTCAAAAGTTATTCTTGTTACAATTTTTCCAATTCAGCTGCGATTTTTAACAAATGTCACTCAGACAGAATGTAATAGTGCATTTGTTGGGAACTATTTTCACCTATGGGTTGCCGATGGGGGCCCAAGAGATTATTTACTCTATAACATCATGTAAAAAACTACTAAGGCCATGTTATGTAGGAACATGTCAACCAGTGCAATGGCTGATGATGACTTATTGATCACCTGGATGACTGAGAATCTTCACAGATTTATTGATGCGTTGTGTGCGTTGTTAATAGCTCATCAAGATACACAGAAGAATAAACTACATGTACAGTGGCTTCATGAAGTATTCAGACATCTTCAGCTTTTACACACTTTACTGTGTTGTGGATTATTTTACAATGGTGAAATTGGCCATCTTTCAACGGTAAGCCATAAGGACAAAGTGGAAGTGTGATTAGAAATATCTGCTTATTTATTAGAAATTAAAAACTGAATCTTTCTCTCCCTTCCTCTGACACTTAAAATCTTGGTCAAGAGTTTCCTGTTTACTGTACATGTCCTTGAGTTGTGTATAGAACGTGACTGAGTACAGCTGTGGCAAATTCAGTTTTTAATTTTTAACACATTTACATGTACAAGATTTCTAAAAACCTGTTTTTACTGTCATTATGGGTCAGCGAGTATAGAGTGACGGGCAAAACGACACTTGTCTACACTTAACATACAACAAAATGTTCAATAACTGAAGGGGTCAGAAAACTTTCTGAAGTCACTGTATTTGAGCAAACTGTACTACAGGTCCAGCTGACCAGAGCAGACAGGTCTTACCTCTGCACGTCAGAGATGAGCCACCAGGCCCACGCCCAGCCTCCCACGACATATGTCTTCTGGTCTGAGCCACAGCAGCCACCTTTAGATCAACACAGGTGAAATGGACACATGGATTTGGATTGTTTAGTGTTAAAAGCCTACTTGACTATTTTTTCAAACAGCTGGAAATGCATTTAACACATCCAGACATGCATGTAGACAAAGCAACTGAATTCTTGCTACATATCATTAGTAGGAATACCTTTAATCCACAGTCTACGTCTAACTGTAGCAGGAGATTATATTTTAAACCAAAAGTAGGGTAGAGGTATTGAGAAAGATCAATCAGACAGTGACCTAGTTTCATGTGATAATCATGTGATGTTTAGAAAGTCAAGAAATGCACACTTCCCCCGTCTTCCAACCACAACGCACACACTGTTTGTTCCTATTGTGAATAACTGGGAGCAAGTAGTTTGTTTCAGCTTTCCGGTGCAGTTTTGAAATCTCTTATTTTGATGTTACTTCCAGAGACTGACCACCAGCAGAATATAAAACATGAACTTACGCTCTTGGATAAGTTCTTAATTGTTTTAATTAATCAATAAAGTATAGACAGGTTTTTACCATTGAAATGCCACTGCCAACCAAAGTACTAACAGACTGAGAAACTAAAACACTGATAGCTGCACACCATTTGAATCCCAGTTGCTGCAGTCTAGGACCAGCATATCTGACATTCTTGACTGCATTCACTCCAGGGTGGAGGAGGGGAGGCTGCTGTCCTTCTGAATGAATGAGAACGAACACAAGCTAAAAAAACAGACATCAACGCCAGTTTTCTTAATGCAGTGTTTTGTTCTTTGTTCTGTGTCACAGCACACTGATTAAACAGTGTTATTTACCATATTTCACAATAGGCTAAATCTGCTTCGGCAGCAAAGTTCCTCAAAAAAACAGAAAGTAATTTCTCTTCACACTGTGGAATGAATCGGTCTCAAGATCGAGGTGTGCAGCTCACACCCACACATCTATGCTCTCAATCCACATTACTCTACATACGTGATGACTGACATGCCATTTGTTCACAATGGAAAATCCTGAATTGAGTTTCTCTTTTTTTTTGTTCTTCAGGAGGGGAGAGATAGGAAACTGCCCTAACAGATCACAGAGCCATGCCAGAATGTGTTTGTGCAGGACACTGTAACCACATTTAAACTGAAACCATTTTTTTTAACAGAGGCAAAGATAATGGATCAGTGGAGGGTGATGCTCTTCTCGAGACATTACAATCTTGATTAAAAGAAACATCAGTGCCAACACTTAAGATTGAACAGGGGGCCTGTGTCAGGAGTTTATCTTCATTTCCTTGTAATTTGACCAATTTAGCTCTGTTCCCTCTGCAGTGGAGACACAGCACATCCCACCACTGCTGTTCAAGAGAAACAGGCGTAAAATAAACTTATAATATATATTTTAGCCAGCTCCCCTACCTCTCAAACGTTACACTGTCACCGGAAGTTGAACTTAAACTAACAATCACAAAAATATTGGGATGAGACTTGAACACAATTGATAAAAATGTAAAAAAATAAATAAATGATATCATACATTTTAGAGGCATCTTTAAAAGGAGAAAAGCGGCTTTCACGTGAGACCATTATGTCTGATGAGAAACAAATAAACCATGATGGTATGATATGAGGTTGCTTTTCCAGATCAACGCACACTAGTGTTAAATTTTGCGGGAAAATGGTTTGTTGTAACATTACACGTAATGTTAGCTTTAGCTTAGCAAACATGCTACGTTCTAAAGACAGGGTAAGAAGGTGTAACTAACCCTTTCCTACAAACGCTCTTCATCGCGCATGACGAACCAGGCTGGAGCCAAAGAAGCTAAACATCGTCAAAACATCGTCCGAAACAGCTTTTACGTTACCTGAAACCACAAGGGCCTCGTTTGGTCCAACGGTGTGGCAGTTTCCCATTTTGCCCGCGGAAGTAAACTCCTTCTCGACGCCTACACAACAAATCTTGCTTTTAAACGCTGTTTTTTTCCTCCCTTTTTCCCCTTTAACTCGATTATTTTCAGTACAACACTCGTGTTGTTGTTGCCCCACGCCCCTACTACGACACAGTGCTTCCGCGCAGGACTTTCAAAATAAAGGGCCTGGTAATGAATATGTGTTAAAGTAGTCGCTCAGGTTTTATTTTGAATATTACATTGTCATACTTCCGCTATGATTTTATCGACACTTGACTAATCCGATCGGATACCCCTCCTCCACAGAAGGGGATATCATTTCACCAAAACGAAATAGGCGTGGTTGGTAAATGCATTGTCACGCAAATAACCTGAACAAGTATCGCTGCAATTTTTCAGAGAGAGCGTTTACCTTAACGTTGTGTTTTATTTGCAGAGTATTTATCTTCACTGATCCTTGACATGGTTATATTGCTGTAATAGCTACAGTAGCCTATAATTTTAATATCTGTGTGTATGTGTGTCGTGTATGTAGTTGTAATGTAATGTAATGCAGAGACAGGTTGTGTAGTTAATGTTTGATTTGTTGATGCAAAGCCCTCATTCTTTCTGCTGTTTATAATTTCTCAATGACAGCAGGCTCTTTAAAGGATACACAATCCAGCACAAGCACAAGCCAGTCCCAAGCTTTACACTGTCACAAAGAGCGTGTAAAGCTTTGGACTTAGTACTTCTCAATAGAATCATGACTACTTTCCAGGACTTCCTAACATATGGAGATAATGTATTGTACACTAGCTTCCTATCAAGGACCACCTTGATAAACAGTGACACATCTTCAAAAATGTACACTCCTGGCCAAGACACAGTCAAAGTACTGCATTGACTTTTATCAGTCAGATGACACTCGGTGACTGCTCAGTGTGGACGCTGACATTTTCAGTTCTCCATCCTTACCTGAGTTTCTCCATGTTAGTGCTCTCACCGTTTCCCATATGGCTGAAAGGGATCTGCTGCTGCAAGGACAAGCTCTGTTTTGGTGTACAAAAAGACAGTGGCTACAGGGCTACAGTGATCCACTACAGGGCTGCATTCACACAAGTTCCCTCAAAGTATTGCACTTTACACGGCAGCTTGTGCACTTGATTTCTTATGATGAGGGTGGTAGTCATGACCCTATATGCAGCAGGTGACTGACTCACAGGCACAAAATACAGTGTCATGGTGACTGTATGCAGCAACAGAATCTTACCTCTATCAGAAGTGTTATATGTTATTTAAATTGCTCTTCTTTTTTTTTTTGGCTTTTTTTTTTTTTCTTTATGTAGTGTTAATGTTATCTGTTTCTTTATTTTTTTCTCCTGGTGTTTTGATGCTCAGTGATTAAAAAGCTGTATTGGCACCCTCTGCTGTACGTTGTCATTGTTGCTTCCTACAGCAGTTAGTTGCTACTGAGACCCCAGACATGTTTGTCAGCCTGTGATGTTACTAAAATCCTCTAGTGTGTTTCCTCCTGAACCCATTTCCCTCAGGGATGTTACTGGTTTCTTTCCAGCTGCCTTCATATGACCCAGGAAGTCTTGCCAACACATTTCAGTGTTTACATGCCTGACATCAGCACAACACAGTATGTCTCGTTCCCATCAGCAAACTTCCTTTTGATAGATGTTGAGAGCTGTTTTTGTTCACATATTAATGTTTACTGGAAGCTAACTAATAAGAAAAATGCTGTGTGCTTTTGCATAACTTATGCTTTTCTTCATGGTTACATTTTTCAAGAGCCACTATCCACATCTCTGCTCATAATGAAGGTTAATGTTAAAGCAATGTTGTATGATAATGCTGTCTGAGATGGATGTTACAGGATGTTACAAGAAGACTTTACTAATGTGTGGTTTATTGTGCTCGAGTTACAAACAGATCTTTTGTGTGTACTGGGAGCTTTAGATTTGATGAACTTGTGGAGTCTATTAAATGTCAAAATAATAATATATTTTATTAATAATGTAGGGTATGTATTTTTTAAGTATTTTTTTGCGATATGTTGTCTAATTTCTTTGCGTGAATTTCTTAACTCCATGGTGACCAGTTCAAAAAACACTGAATAGGTCAATGCAAAATTGGGAATTTCTTCACTCATTTACCTGTCAAAACAATAACTTTCACATCTAGCTTTAAGAATTTTATTTACTTTTACTGTTAATTATTTATTTGGTCTTCACCGAGCCACTGCATGCTGCAGTGTTGGAAAGCTAATCATTAAGGATAATAAAAAGGAAGGTTATATCACAGAGACTCACTTAAATTCCAGCCGCCCTTTCCATAGAGTTTGGGCCCAGACGAGCAACAGTGGCGACACAGTGAGCAGACATGGATCAACAGCACAGCAGACCAACATGGAGCAGGCAGATAGAGTTCACTCTGGCCGGCATCGGCTGTGCAGTGGGTCTGGGTAATGTTTGGAGGTTCCCTTATCTTTGCTACAGGAGTGGAGGAGGTGAGAATGCAATCTGACACTTCATCCTTAAACAGAATTACGAAGTCAAACTAACCTCTATACACATTGTTCAATGGTTAGCAACCTTGTTTTCAGCGAGCCTTACATCTAACATTTTCTTCTGTTGCAATACTGATCATGTTGAAATTAATAGCATTAATTTGATCACAAGTCCTGTAATCATCTCAGTGCATGTGATGTATTAAGATGGGTCCATACTGCACTCTCAAGTTCTGCATGTACAGTTTATAGGAACATTAGTTTAAAATAACAAATAATGTGACATTTTGACACCTCGCCTAAGTTTTACAAATGACCCAAAATATAAGGATAGAAATGCATGGTAGGATTACCTTCACAAAGGTTAACAATTAGAGGAGACCATAAAAGTAACACGTAACGTCGTAAACTCATTTGACAGCAAATTGTGTGTGACAGCTGTTAACTTCCTGCCAGGTGCCTTCTTGGTCCCATACCTGCTTATGCTGGTGTTGCTGGGGATCCCTCTGCTCTACATGGAGCTGACTGTGGGTCAGTACACAAGGAGAGGACCTGTGCATGCTCTGGCAACTGTCTGCCCACTGTTAAAAGGTACTATGTGGAATGAACACATGTTTCCAGTCAGTGAAAGTTGTTCAGATAGAAACATGAGCTTTACTCAGACATTATATTTGTCTGTTGTCAGGAGTGGGCATAGCATCGGTGGCGATCTCCTTCATCATGTGCATCTACTACAACGTCGTCATCACCTGGGCTCTTTATTATCTCTTCAGCTCCTTCCAGGAACCATTACCCTGGCAGAACTGCAACAACACCTGGAACACACCTAACTGTACCAATCATGCCACCAACAGCAGCTACTCCTCCACAGCTAGCCAGGAGTTCTTCAAGTACGCTAGTTGCCAGAATGATAAACGCAGACTAGATAATTATATTTATAGCTTTAGCAGGATTACAAAATCTTTGTAACTTGACAAGAGGCCGGCCTGCTCACGCAGCACAAACTCTGGGTGAACATAAATTATGTTCATACACAGCAAAACACTGAACTGAAAACACATCTTATCAATCATGTGAGGGATATCAATAAAACTGGCCAGTGATAACACGTTGACAAACAGATAAAGTAACTGAAAGAAGAGAAGGGAAATACTGTGTGACCTTCTAACACTAATGTAAAGTGTTTAATTTTTTATTTGGTTTTGATAGGTAAGTATTGAGAATGGCAGTACTGAAATTAGTTTTGTAATGTGCCACGCTGAAGATCTTCATAAAGAACATACATGTGTAGACAGTTGAGTGAAACATCACGTTTTCAGATAGGTTTACTTATTAACTTCTTTAACTGAAATTAGTGGATTATTGTAGGAGTGTAAGTTTCAGGTAAACAATTTAAATTACATGGAATGTGTGAACAGTGGAAGTTCTCAATATTCAGAGCAGACAACACAGAACCCAGAATGAATCAGAAACATTAAAAGCCCTGGAATTCAGCCCTGTGGCACACCACACATTGTCTGTAACCAAACAATTTAAAGTCAGTTGGTTGCTACAGTGTCTTTCAGTCCATTAATGTTAAATGTAAATGTTATAAGGAACTGAACAGCTTCTACCTTTCTCTCTTTTTAAAAATTCTTTGAAGATATAAGATGCTGGAGCAGACCAGTGGAGTGGAGGAGACAGGAGAGGTGCGCTGGGAACTCATCCTTATCCTCCTCCTGGCTTGGATCCTCATTTACGTTTGCATCTTCAAGGGGGTAAATTCAACAGGCAAGGTGAGGAAAAACAGAGAGAATTTGAGAGAGAGACAAGAAGAAACACAGTGAATGGTAGTTCTTGTTTTGTTTCTGTGTGTAGGTGGTCTACTTCACGGTTCTGTTCCCGTATGTTATCCTGGTTGCCCTGCTGATCAATAATGCGCAGCTTCCTGGAGCATTAGATGGGATAACCTTCTTCATTGTGCCAGAATGGGACAAGCTGCTCTCAGTGGAGGTAAAATAAGACAAAGAACTGGGAATAAATACTAGCTCTGTCTGACCTCCCTGTCACCTCTCTGTTTATATAGTTACTTTTGGTTGTAGTTACATGGGTATTGATGATTGGTAATGGTGGTAATCTCCAGTGCTTCATAGTTTTGAATATGTTGCAGGTGTGGGTGAATGCTGCAGCTCAGATCTTTAACTCTATGGGGATTGGTTTCGGCTCCCTCATGGCCATGTCCAGCTACAACTCCTTCAACAACAACGTTCTGAAGTAATAAGACAGGAATCCTCATCCACTATAGTATTTCCCCCTCCCTCTCAGCAGTGGCAACAATGAGCTCTGAGCAGTAAGAAAGTAAGATATAATGAACTCCTCCTCTCCCCACAGGGACACCCTGATGATATCCATCATCAACTCCTTCACCAGTATCCTGGCAGGTTTCGTCATTTTCTCTGCCTTTGGATACATGTCTCATCTGCAGGGCATTCCTGTCAGTGATCTGGCTGTGGACGGTGAGGCAAGAAAACAAGTGATAATATCTTTAGCTCCATGTGAGATTGGTTTGATTTATTATATTTATTGATTTTGGTTAAAATTTGGTGAGTGTGTCCTCTATTCTCTTACAATACTTTTTTTTATAATTTGAAGGAATATTGATATTGATGTCATTTATTTTCAGTACAGCATGGACTGTTTGAATATGCTTGCTGCAGTGATGTCACATTACATTATAAAATTAGATAAAACGATAGATAAAGAAAAGAACCATGTGCAAATGTTTTTTGTCTTCACATTCCTGTGTTATAATCATTTCTATCAAATGAAAAATCTAATCACTACTGGATGTCCTTTTAAAATGTGCAGCCCTGCTCCAGAGAAACTTGCCCTCACGTCCTTGTCCTTAGTGTTTTGTGCATGTGTGTGATTTAATGTCTCTTTTCTCATATCAAGAAAGCTCAGCTAAACACAAGGTTAGGTTTTGTTAGGCCTTTTGAAAAGGCTTCAGACTCCCACAGTGAATCTTAGCGCAGTGTGACACCCTAAAATATTTTCACATTGTTTACACACACACACTGTACAGTACATCACTTTTAAACGCACGTAGCCTAGCTAGGAATGTCTCTACATTATTTCTTCCTTTTAATTCTCATATTTTTAAAGATACATTTTCATTTAAGGCCTTTTGTATTTATTGTCAAGTCTCAGTGAATGTTTTTTGCTGTCGCTGTTGATGAATTCTCCACATTTTTCATACTTTTTTTTTAAAAAGATGGCCATGATATATTTTTTTCTTGTGTGTTTGTGTTCGTAGGTCCAGGACTGGTTTATGTTGTCTACCCACAAGCCTTTGCCAACATGCCAGTGGCTCAGCTGTGGGCTGTGATGTTCTTCTTCATGTTGCTTTGCCTTGGACTGGACAGTGAGGTAGTTCATGGGGAAATCGAGGAAACAACATTGCAGCTCTAGAAACCTACAGTAAAATTTGATTGTTTGCACTAACCCTAAAGGGTTTCAGAATAACTCCTGTTTTTTTTTTTGACAGTTTGCAATGGTTGAAGTGATGGTGACCAGTCTCATGGATGAATTTTATCAACACCTGATTAGGTTTTTCAAGAGGAAGGAGCTGTTTGTTCTTGCTGTTTGTGGCGTAGCTTTCCTTTTAGGAATACCTTGTGTCATGCAGGTAGAGCTGCAACTCTAATTTACTAGATGGCTTATAAGTAAAATATTTATTTTTTATTTATTCATTAACTGTAATATGATCTGTCTCAGTTGCCTAAAAGGTGTTTCTCTCTCTGTTCAGGTGGGAATCTATGTTTTCCAGCTGATGGACCATTACACTGCCATAGTGTCCATAATGTTTCTGGCATTCTTTGAGGTTGTAGCCATCTGCTGGAGTTATGGTGAGGAAAACATGTTTAACTAGGTTTTTTCTTTTTAGTGGCAAGTTAATATGAGACAGTGCATGTTACACAGTAACATTAGGGTGGAAGTTTGTCTAAAGCAGCTTTCCACATGTAGGTGTGAATCGACTATCTGACAACCTGGAGGAGATGACTGGAAAAAGAGCAAACATCTTCTTCAAGCTGTGCTGGCTAATAGTTGCTCCTGTGCTGGTCACTGTAGGGCAACAGATAATTTTTTACAGTAACATGAGTTAAAGATTTATGATTGTGAAAAATGTCACAGCTTCAGTGTTTATTTTTGTGGCAGGTTATCCTCATTTTCTCCATCATCCAGTTCAAACCAGCACGTTATGAGAGCTATGTCTTCCCTCCCTGGGCTCAGGGGGTCGGCTGGGTCATTGCCATGGCCTCCATCATCTGGATTCCTTTGGGTGCCATCCACACATTGTGGGTGTTGCCTGGCTCTTTAATGCAGGTAATGTACATTTACTATTTGCTTGTTTATTCATGTGCATGTGGTGTCGTGTCATGTTCATACACTGTAAAATCCAGCTGTGTGTTAATAGTATTGGTGAAATTCTCCAACAGAAACTCAAGCTGTCCCTTACACCCAGTGCACTGGATGAGATGTCAAAAATGCCATATTACGAGGGGGGAGGAAAAGAGGGGTATCCAGGCATATCTGTCATCAGTTCCAACATACGTCTAACAGAAAAACCTATTCAGATGAACTTCTGATACCTCTGAGCACAACCATGGTGTTCTCCTGGTGTTCTCCTAGTGGAATATTTTTTTTAATCAAACTACAGTTAATCAGAAATTGTTTGCAATTAGTTTTAAATTCTAAACAAACTTCTGGAAAGTGAAACAAGAAGCCTGCTGCAAAAGTTATTTACATGACTGGAAAAATCTGTCACTGCATATCTGCTGTGCAGATAATTTAAAATGGACACTTTTGTTAGCCTGTGAATTTGTGAGATTGTGTTGAACTTCTGCTGTATTGTTTATTTTTAACGTGATAAGAAGTTTTGGACAGATGCCTGTTTAGAGTCTGTATTGTTGTGTGTCCTCAATGTTTGGCCAGCACTTCCTGTTGTTAGAACTCAGAAGGAATGACACACGCACACACTGTCATGTCTCACTGTACTTCTGAGGACACTCAATAATGCATATAATGACATAACCCATTCCCTAGCCCCTTACCCTAACCCTTACCATTATCACCACCATCATCAACTAAATGCCTAACCCTAAACAAAACCTAATTCTAACCCCAAAGTCGCTCTTTAAATTTGAGGACTGGCTAAAATGTCCACACAAGAATAGTATTTGAACAAAATTTGTCCAAACAAGGAAATAGAGATGTGCACGCGTGCACACACACACACTTCACTTTCATTTGAAGACTTTACTTTGCTAAGGGTGCCCTCTTTTGGCCACACTATGTATTTGTACAAATTAAAAAAATTAGGTTCTGTACATCTATTTAATCTTTATATTTTAGCTATTTGTTGTAAACTGCCGTCTTAAAAAAAAAGCACTGTGGACCAAATCACGGTGGCTGACTCATTTATTAGGTCAAATGCAAAAGGGCATTGCTGATAAAGATGAAATATGCTGCTGGTTTACAGATGAGTACATGGGTCATGCATTTCTTATCATGTCATTTAAGGTGTAATAACATGTCAAAGTCCATGGCTTGTGTCTTATTTCATTCTAGTTCTATCTGGGCAAAAGTTATTATTTACTCATGAGAAATTTCCACTGAAAGGTACATATTTCTAAGGTATGCACTGAGTTAGTTTACTCACCTAAAAATGGTGCCAGCGTTTTCTTCTTATAATGCAGAACTGGGATTACACAGGCAAAAAGTTGAACTGTAGAAACCCATGTACTTAACAAACAAAGCCATCTGTCTTTTATATTTTTCCTGGTTAATTATATGCGGTTGAAAACCGGAAAGATCCAAACAAGGGGTAACCAAACGTGTTTGTGAAAACAATGTGGACAGCCTGTTGACAGTTGACAGTATGACACAGTAAAGTCTGTGGTTAGTGAGCATGACACTGCATCTACCTGTGATCAAATGTTAAAATATTTATTAAAAAATTAAAACAAAAATGTCACTTTTATAAACAGCAATTACTCTTTCCATTTAATTTCAAAAAGATATGTCATATGACCTACAAAGAAAGAAAAAAACAAAAAACATGTGCAATCAATGGCATACTCTTCTGTCTGAAGTGATGGTCGTGCAGATGACCATATAGCACAGCAACAACTCTCTCCTTTGTTATTTGTTCCTACTGTATTTTGGAGTTAGCCCAGTTCAGAACTGTGCTCAACAATTCACAGAAATGAGTTGCTGCATTCAGTAGTATTTTTGTAGTGGTTTATAAAGTCCACGACCTACATATCCTCACACAGCCTCCTTAAGGCTCACACAGCCTCCTTGATGACATCCCTGCAGATCCACAACACAGTAGTTGATTTGTTTTAGCCACCCCACCCCACCCCTTGCCCTGCAGAGGTTGCTAAGGAGTCACCATGGCTGCTCCTCCTGCAGCTTCCGGTTTCACTGCTACGACACCTGCTCTACTGGCCTCATCTGCACATCTCCAATCTGGTGACACAAACAGGGGAAATCAATAAGGCAACCAACCAACATTCAACACAGATACACTTGACAGTATAAAAGAGAGATGTACCTGGACATGAGGAGGGGCACTGAGGACAAATGTGACTGCACTGGCTATGTCTTCTGCTTTCAAACACTAAAAAGTAGAGAGAAAAGAGATTATTGATGCAACAACGCTCCATTTGTTTTCACTTTGTGAAACACATCCCTTGACCCTTGGTCAAATGTCAACTCTTACTTTCATACTCTCATACACTGCAGCTGCTTTCTCTGGATCACTGTTGTGGTGCCGGAAGGCAAACTCAGTCTCCACTATTCCAGGAGAAATACACTGCAGGCGAGGGAAAATGACATAAAATCACTTATTGGTGTAACATTTAGAGACAGACAAAACATACTTTCTCTCATTTTAAAGTAAAGGCTGACTATAGGACGACACTCCAACAATTTAATGACAACTAACTTACTGTGGCTTTGATGTGAGTGTTTGCTTCTCGAAGCTCTTGTCGTATTCCCTCTGTCAGAGCAGTCACAGCATATTTAGTGGCACAGTAGAAATGCTTGTCAGCACTCGGCACTACCCGGTGTCCACCCATACTTTAACAGGTTGAAGAAAAGATGGAGATTTATGGCCTGCACGTTGTAGCTCAACCGCGTTTCAAGCCCAAATTATGATAAAGAATTCCTAACTCTTACAGTTTTGGACTTACTAGTTACTAATATTAGTTATTTTTTAATGTCAGGACCCTGCTCGTTAAAAAAAAAAATCACCTGAACAAACTATCTGAGCTTTATTTTAGCTAAATCCACACATTCGTTTTCACCTGTTAATATTGATGATGTGCCCATCGTCCACATTCCTCTCCTTCATTGATTTATAAGCCTCACGGGTACAGATAGACAGGGCTAACACATTCACCTTCAAGGAGGCAAAGACAGCAAATTAATTTAACCATTTATGTATCAGTCAATCTATATCTGTCCAAGTTTCATTAATATTAAAAATATCAGAAAGAATTCTGACTTCACAAATTAGTAAGTTGAATTGAATAATCAGTTCAGCTCACTGATGTTCACTGGGTCAGTGTTTTAGACCTTGTGGGTTCTAAGCTACTCTCACAGTGATATTGATAGATGGTGGCCATCATGGTGGCAAGACTGGGGGGAGGTGACCACACAGCAGAATACGGATTAACCGTAGTACATACTGTACATATTAATGTGGGCTGCCATGACAACAGATGGACAAGCTTTATGAATGCAGCACTCTCAAGATGGAGACTTTAGAGCAGTGGGTCTTCTGTGGTCAAGAGCTTGATAAATCAGCATGTAAAGTCCTAACAAGAGAAATAGTACTGGCTTTTATTAGTGGGCCTCTGCTGTGCCAGAGTGTCTCCACAGAGCCAATGAAGCAGCCTCTGTGAGGGGAGGGGATCAGTGTGTGTGTGTAGACCCATGTATTCACACGTTTCTGCTTTAACTCTTACTCTACATACAAGACTTCCACTCACATGGGATAATCTCATAAGTTCCTCAGCTTCTCTGTTTGAGAAGATAATAATATAAAAAATAAAACTAAGGGAATAATTGTAACCATCCCAAATATAAACTCTACATTTCTTTACAGTTTGTTTCTGCCATAGTGTGCGTCCACCCACATCGATCATGTTCCTCCAGCCCTCTGTCTTTCCACTGAGCAAGGGCTCATTGTGGGCCAGTCCAGCGTTGTTGATGCATACGTCCACGCCCTTGTGCAGTGTCTTGATTGCTGAAAACATAGACAGGATCTCCTCCTCATTGGACAGGTCACACTTGTATGGGATCAATGTGCCGCTGTAGCCTGCACTCTGACATTCTGCTGCCAGCTTCTGAAAAACACAGATCACACCCAATTTGACAACATTGAAAACTGCTGAAGCATAATAAACACACAAGTTGCCACACAATGGCCCATAAATTGATTATCAGGACTGAGACAACTGTTAGGCAAGAGCTAGAAATTAGTAACCTGTATCACCATAATAAAGAGTCCCGCCCTACACCCTACCGACTCAGACACTGAAAGGGCAGTGAGAACATGGAGCCATCAAATCAACACCACATCAGTGAAAGGTCACAAGTAACCTGGGTGCACCAGGGTAGCCAACACCTCTTTCCTGTTAATAAAAATCATTTTAATTGAAATTCCACTTTCTACCAAAATCTAAATGATTTTTGGATGAGCCTGGATGAAAGGAAGAAATCTTTGCCCTGCTGGGATGCCTTTTCCTTTAAGATACAGCTGGACTGCGCATGCAGCAGGCTGAGCAGGCTACATTCAACCAGGTCAACAGGCTATCCACCACTGTGGGGTTTGATACAAGCTGACACAGATCCCTTTGCCAGGCACAGCTGCAGCAGTCACCTGATGTCTCACTCTAGATGCCCTGTCAGACAGCAGGGGTGTGGATGATGAGGGCGGAGTGTCGGGACAGAGATGATGTGAAGCACCGCCTGAGCAGTTTGGCTGAGCAGTCAAAAGCATTAAATGTTGAGGAAGTCGACCATGTAGACATACTGAAGAGCATGTACCACTGGGCCCTGCAACTATGACTACATATTTTGCCGTGTTAGTTGTATTCAATGCATAAAGTTTCATCTAGTTCCAGTGCAGGCATTGAGTCTGATTGTGCCTCAGCTGTGGAAATACGCCACCAGTCAAAAGTTTGGACACACATAGAAATGACCATGTTTGTGAAAGAAAAGCAGATTTCATAACATCAAATTG
>JAUMHL010000006.1:4806591-4836308 GCA_032362345.1 Sandelia bainsii | reverse complement strand
CTGAAGACATGTATCTTTTCATGAAAAACATGGTAATTCCTATGTGTGTCCAAACTTTTGACTGGTAGTGTATATTAATACCATTTGGATCACCAGAAGCTGAATGTTTTAATTATTTTTAGCTAAATTCGGACTATCATTTATAAGCACTATTTTAGCAAATGACTTTTAGCCAGTTCACCTTTTTAACCATTATTTTTTCTGCTGTTCATCTGTGAAGCACAGTGGAGTTAGTGTCATGATGTGGGCATGTACAGCTGCCAAAGGAACTGGTTCTCTTGTATTTATTGATGATGTGACTGTTGACAAAAGAAACAGGATGAATTTTTAGGTGTTTAGAGCTACAGTATATGATCTGCTTAGATTCAGCCAAATCTTTCAGAACTGACTGCACGGTTCTTCAAAACGCAGATGGACAATGGCCTCAAGCATATTGTGAAAGCAAGACATTAAGGAAAAACTGTTTAACGCTCTGCAACGGTCAAGTCAATCATCTGATCTAAATCTAATTAAAGTTGTATTTTATAGAGTGGAGGCAAAACACAAAAAACAAGCAGGAAGTGAAGACAGCTGCAGTAAAGGTATAGCAGAGCATCACCAGAGAAGAAACCCAGCATCTTGTTGACGTCCATGGGTTCCAGACTTCAGACAGTCACTGACTGCAAAGGAATTTCAACCAAGATTTAAAACTGAAAATTTGATTTAGAGTTATGTTTGTTTCTTCAAATGTTTACACGCCACCATAAATATGACTGTTTTCGAAGTCCTTAAATTAAAGCTGACAGTCTATACTTTTTTTGTTTATTTCATAATAAATCAGTCCCTTGAGGTTGGGTGCAGAGCCAAAATAATGAACATTGTTTCACTTTTCAAATACTTATAAACCTAGTGGCATATTCATTTTTGATGAATGATCTGATGTTACAAACGTATCAGAAATTACATGACAGATTACAGCCAAATATAAATGAAAAAAACCAGCAGGAGAATGTTGGTAGTCCTCATACTGTATGTAGTAACGTGGATACATCATGATGTTCTGGGACTTTTCTGTTAAATGTCTGACACTTAAACTAAGTACCACAACATATCTGCTGATTATGGCAACTTAAGAAAACTGAGTGTGCTTATGAAGCCGGCTTTTATAATCAGAATAAAATGAAATTGAGGGATCGTTGTGGGTTTTTCTAACAAAATGTGTAATTGAGTGAATGCACCCTCTCACACTTGAGTGTTCAGATTTCCCTGACCTGCCTCTAAGCTGTTTAACTTGGATTATCTAGAGAGAAGGCATTAACCGAATAAAACTGTCAAAATACTAAAACACTGAAAACACTTGTCTCGTCTGTCAAGAAAAAAACCAGTTCATTTGCCCCTGTTGTAGAGAACAAACCTCTATTGTCCATTACCTTAAATGTGCAGCTGTGATCACTGGTCTGTTCAGCTGCTGTAAAGCCTTTAAAGTTAAGTCTCTCATCTACCTTTAAACCAAAGCTCTTTACTTCACACTCGCCTAAATACCTGGAGGGGACTGGCTCTCAGGCAGGAAGGAGTAGGCAGACTGGCTGGCGTAGAGGTTCTTCTTTATTCAGAAAGGAGGTTAACTTAAAGGGGAAGCCAGGCCAGGTCTTTTGTTAGAGTAGGAGAATTAGTTGTGTCACTGAGGTTGACATGGGAGCAGCAGAGCAAACAGGCTCTGATCTCAGTCCAACTACAGGAAGTCTCAGGCTGTGAATCTGTGTGCGTGTGTGTGTGTGTGGGGGGGTGAATTCTGGCACCAGCTGTATTGCCACGGCCAGTACCAGCCCTCATACTGGCCACACCTACAGAAATGACAGATAGGCAGCCATTTGGCAAAAGCACTGTACACAAGATTGATTTATCACAATCTGAACTGAAGCAAATATCTCCAGGACTTGGAATCACAACTTTGACAGATAAGGGATAAAGAAATGAACAAGACAATGGCAAAACATGAGAGACTCGCACAGCAGTGCTGCAAAATGAGCCCTGGGGAAACAAGATTGAAGATTGCACATGCATATACAGCTCCATACCTCAAATAAAATCACTGTTTGCAATTACTCAGACAGTCCTGATAAGACCAACCCTGAAAGTCTTTCAATTCAAAGACAAATAATCCAGCAAGTCATAAAGCTTTTTACATTTACAGACTAATGAGTGTGCACACATCCATACAGCACTCTCTTTCATATGTGCACAGAGCAACATGTGGTCACATTCATTGCCCCCGCTGTTATGTAAAGTCTACAATGCAAGGGACACCATCTTTTCTCACACCATGTTCATCAATCATTCACCCATTCTCCTCAAGGAACTGCTAAAAATGAAACACGCAAAACATGCTTACAAAAGAGGCAAAAACAAAGACGCCAAAGCAATGAAGGCAAAGAAGCTTTCAGTGGTGAGTCAGATCAATAGCACAAGGCAGCAGCCATGAGCAGAGAGAGCTGAGAAATTAGATTTGTCTCAGGTTGACTTAGGAGGTCTACCAGACAAAAATAAAAGGATTGTGTTATAAGACGCTCTGCCTTCTTGTATTCGCTGAAAAGACTGATAGGTGATTCAAAAGCTGTAATGCAGCCATAAGTCAGCTAATGGGCGACTCCCCACTGATCCTCCTGTCCTGTCTCTTAAGTACCTGTGACACACAAAACTATTTTGCCTGTCATAAAGTGTTTTCATCTTCATTACTGAGAGGTCCTGCAATCAGAAAAAAGTGTGCAGAAGGGGGGAGAAGAGGAGGAGGGAGGGAGGGTTGGCAGCCAAAAAGTTAAACAGAAGGAGAGAGAGAAAAAAAAAAAGAAGCATTCTTCAGAAAATATAATCAGATTTCACTATATTTTACTCTGTGTAATTACTCACACATGACTAATTCAGTGCTGTTATCTTCACCACTGAAATGTAAGCAACACTTCAGCCCTAAAACCATGGAATTTCTTTTCTGAACAACATAACAAAAAAGTCTATGAGGACACTTTCTTTTGCCAAACCCTATCACTCACTATTCAGCTCAACTAGTAATGTGCGAAATAAAAGCAAACTTTCAGGTTTAGCCTGAGCACGATCACAACAAGTGTGGGGTGAAAGGTGAGAGCAGGCTGTGTAATAGGATTGCAGCAGGGTTGAAGGGACAGTTGTATGATTCTTCCTCACTTGCTGAAAGACTGCCGCTAGAGGGTCTAAAGGTTGAACAGGGTGGTTCAGTCTAAGCAAGGCAGGCAGATAAGGAAAATAATTCTAGTCTTTGTTAGTTACTCTACCCATTGACAGGCATTTGAGTTTGTGTTTATTTCCAAGAGTTATTAACCATGGGGCCCTGAGCAATATCAACTTTAAATTCACATATATTGCTGATGTCAACACTGAAACACAATGTGTGTGTGCATGATGTTTGGTATGAGTCTTCTTGAATGACCCAGCAAACAGCCACGTGTCATGTAACAGACTGGTGTAACCAGTGGGGTTAGATTTTATATTCCTAAAAAAAAGTGCCCGCATGCCAGCTTTGAGCCACATCATTATGCATGCTGAGTACATGACAACTTGGGCTGAGAGCAGACAACAAAAACAGGCGTAGGGGATTCTCATGGAAACAGTGTTGATCAGACGCGTATCAAATAAAGACCTTTCAAACTGGGCCAGACTGAGCTGGTCTATTCAGTATGAGAGCCTAGAGTAGCCACAGAGTGTTTCTAGTATCAAACACCCAGCAACAAATCCAATTTGGCTGCCACTGAAGAGAAAATGTGCATTATTTCTCGTCAGCCGCTCTCCAGTTTTGTAAATACTGAACTTGGTGAACTCAAGTTGTGTTTGTAAATCAAATTTTTTCAGCATAAAGCTCTTTTCTTGTTATTCTACTAGAAATATACATTTAGGTACTGGCCTGGTGCTGCAGCATTTAGTATTTACTGTACATGATGTCTTCTTCGCCTCCACATCATCTCATATACACAGAGAAGAGCTTTCCAGTAAGTCCTCAACAGCACAGAACAGCAAGGGCCCTACCTATTATGGCAGGAGGCCCGAGGAGGGACTGTCAATGCTAGTAAATCTTACACCTTGAAAGATGATGAGGACAGAGAGGACAGCGCAGTGGCGGTGCAGTCGGGGGGTGGCCCATGGGGGTCACTGGAGCTGTCTAGACAAATCAGACAGTTAACTGTGTGAGACCAGCAGATCAAGCAGAAGTAATTAAAAACATGCCTGACATAAAAGCCTAAAGAAAGTCATAGAAAGTGCTGAGTTCTGTTTTTTTCCCCACTTTCCGACAGTAGGACTGGCTGCATTATAGTTCTGCTATAACTTAGGTCTGATGAAATCTCTTAGCTAATGAGTCAAGGAGAATGGTATAATGACTTAATTCAGACTCCTTCACTTTTTACACAATTTACTTCATTGCACATTTAATTTGGAGTATTTTTGAGTAGAATTCATGAATAAAAGTGAATAAAATTCAAATATCTGATTCAACCTGCTCTTTAGCTGTTACAGCTATCAGCTTCAACTCATTTTAAAAGCCTGTGTCTACATAGCTGTATGTCACGGATACCCCCAAAACAGTCTGGACTGCTGTTTTGGGAGGATTATGTCTTATTTGTTGTGGTAGTGTGAATTCTGCTTCTCATGTAGGCAGAATCCACAAAATAAATCTAATTATTAGTTAGTAATTGTCAGCTCACAGCTCTAGTGGAAAATGTGCAGTCAGTGGAAAAGCTTTCCGCACGGCTAAGACAAAAGCTTTAAGGCTGAAGAAGCCATGAAGTAACTTAATGACCTTAGGAGAAAATTGACACGGTAAATGAAACCGCAGCTGCGCAAGTGAAGACGGGGGTGCTGTGATTTCTCTCGCAGTCGATGACAACTCACGCGGCAGAACGCACAATCTTTAAACAGAATGATTGGCCTATTCATAGATAGAAGGCATTAGGAACAACAGAGTAAAAGAGAAAAAGTGGAGACAGAGGGTTCTGACACAGAGTTAAGCTGTGTGACCGGACCTACATCTATTCATTGTGAATTAACAAGACACAAGACACATTACCTACAGGAAGAGGTTCAGTGTAGGCCGAGACACTAATGTCACCTCTGCGTATGAAGCATGACTGAGATCCTTTTAGCTCCTTCAGAGTTACCACATTTAAGCTAGTCAGCCAATGTCTGAATTTAACCTTCTGGCTCACCTGCCAAGGAATTCAAGTTTTAATTTATGATGTACTCACTCAAATAAAAGACGCTGAGGCTAGCTAAAAGAAGTGTGAAGCATTCTGCTTTGTGCAGAGCTGCAGTAAGAGGCAGCAAACTGGCAGCCTGATACAAGCCCACTGGAATAAAGCTTATTGTTCTGAACTGACAGTGTTAAAACAGGTAAAATCACAAGCTGAATATAACCAAAAGATCAAATATCACCATCTAAAAAAAGACAGTGAGCCACAGTGATTCAGTACAATTTCAGCTTTACACCTTTCTGCTGGAGCTGATCCTCAGTACAACGTATGTGCCACTCCTCATATTCTCTGCATTCTTATCGCTGACTGTTTTAACTTTAACGTTGAGCACAGTAATTTGACATAGATTATCTTCTTTGGACATATTTTATCTACAATCTCCTCCCAATCTCTTGCTAACACAGGCTTTCTTTGTGTGCCGACCACAAATCTGTTTAGCACTAAAACCACAAAAAATTATGTTTGCTAAATTTATCTGATCTAAAATTGAAGCAGCCAAAGCTTTGAATGTTTGACAGATGCCTCTATTGTGGGTAGCCTCAAAGCACCCAGGACATGACAGTTTCATCTTATCAGTTTTAAATAGACTCACAATAAAAACAGAGTTGTTATCCAGAAGATAATGTTCGTTCGTGCATTTAGGCACAGTCAAAAGAAATGAGACTATTTACATACTCTACTAAACAGTGGCCCCAAAAAGTATCTGGGCACTTGTGTTCACCAGGGAAGTGTCTGCTAATACTTGTCGGTCAAAGACTTTAGGCAGCCACTGACTGAAGAGGATTTTTCACAAATGTTAAATATGATGGTTTTGTGTGACTTTATTTTTTACCAGTTTCTTTTGGGCTCCTAAATTTGGGGCCCTATGTGTTGAAAGGATTGTATCTCTCACACATTTCTTTCTATGTTGATATAAACATACTCAAATTAAAGCTGAGACTTAGCACTTTAATACAGCATCCATCACTTTATTTAAAATTGAAGCATGGAGCCTAAAGAAAAAAAAAAAAAAAGTATGTACCAAAATATTTCATAGGGCCACTGTGTACTGTACAAGTATTTACAAGGGAAGGTATAACAACTACATTTGTGGCCGTTCCTTCTGGTCCTGATAAAAAGCCTCTCACATTAATTTGTTTAATGCTGTTTGCAAACTATATTTTGTAGGTGCAGAGGTGACCATGGAATTTGATAATGTAACACACCCCATCCCAATCTCTGCCTCTCCGCCCTCTGAGCAACAGCAACCTCCTCTACAGTCATTACCTGCAGATTATTTCATAACATAAAAATGCAACTAATAGTCACTAACTAATGGTAAAAAATCTTATATTTCATATCATATTACCAACCAGGTTAAGGTGGATTCAGACAACAAATTTGCATTTTATTACAACTTGCCAAGTTGCATTTGTGAAATCCAAATAAATAACTTTTTTTTACTTTAGTCTGACTTCATATTGTCCATACTCCATTAACTGTGTATTTACTACTGCATCACACTGCACTAGACAAGCAGATATCACAAACTCACACATATGGGCCATGTTCCAGAGCGTTTTAGAGGTCTAAGTATTAAAAACCTCATTCATTTTTGTGTCAGACTGGAGCTCAGACAACATGCGAACATGTTTTAATAGATGGAGCTGCTCCACACCTCTCAACTCAGGCGCTGCAGTGGTGGTTGTTATAAAAATGTAAATAAATGTGGCTATTAATTGTACACATTTGAACTGGACTGTGCTGTGCTCAAAGGCCACTTTTAAGTCTTCGATAAACTCAGTAAAATACCCTGTGTGCACTGAGAAGAGGGTTTTTCGTTACAGCTAAAAAAAAAAGCTTCTTCCTCTGGTTTTGGAGGGTTTCACAAGAGTTAATGAGAAACTGTGTTGCTGCTACTTGCATGCAGCCCTGTCGTCTTCATTCCTGCACAGAGCCCATGGTGACCACACGTCTCCCTGCAACTCGCTGCTCTCCCACTGCCTACTACATAGTCTCATAGACAACAAAACAATGCCGCTGCCACAACTCCCCACTCTGCTGCCTCCACGTTTTCTTTACACAGAAAAGAACAGACACCTACAACATTAGAATACCTTTCCCCTGTTCACTGCTGCTTTATAAAGTCTACTGTGAGAGAATAAGAATATTACTGTTCTAAAAAAATGATCATAAAAGCTTTATTTGCCCAAGTAAAGAAAGAAAAACATAAAGGCAAAGTCAAGAACAATTGCGTAGTGATGGATACTTGCATCCCCCATTAGCAGCATGCCAGGTTTGGCACAACAACAGCAAGAACCCAGTTTACACAGCAGAGAGAGTACAATACTGGCTTTGTCCCTCAACTCACACAGACATCTCTCCAAAGTCTTGTACAAGTGCTGAAATCTGTCACAGTGGGAGGGATCAAACCCCGTTTCTCTATTCAACCTGACAATCTGTGGGTTGATCAGATATTTAGTTTAACGTAACCCATGACACAGAATATAGGTAATGTAGCTCTGGTTGTCATGTGATCAGCTCTTTGCTGGCTGACATTTGTATTATGTAAAAGTGCTATACAGATTTTTAAATGCTGTGACCTTGTTTAGTCTTGCACAAGTCACTGACAGGAGCAGAAACTAGCTGCTGCAGTTAACTATTGACAGGAGGGACCATGTGACCAGAGCATGAATGAAGGGAGGGATCTAGTGTGCAATTCACACTCACTGTATGCTCATAGAGACATAGGCGTGTTTGTGTCATCAAGGTGGGGACTTGCCCAAAACAAGCCCTGACTTACATGTAGACGAAATTATTATTTTTTTTTCCAATTAGTAAAAAGGCAAAAATCTTTGAAATAACATACATTCGCTACACTACATTAATTTGCTACGCTCTTTTGTAAACAGCTTAACACCAGAAAACACCTTCCATCAAATCTGATGCTACACAGAATCGCATGCTCCTTGCTGAGAAACGCAGGTCAGACTGGAAGGCAGCTGCACTTTCCACAGTTCTTAACATCAACTGTCTCTCAACCATCTCTACAGCAAACCACTCTCCTACTCTGGTTACTTAGTTGTGACTACTTATCATTCACTTCATATTTATTTAAAAAAATGTTGTATTGGTTAAATTAGCTAAACTGCACCGTCAACTAAATGCATGGGAATTCATCTATTTAATGAATAATAGCTTAAATAGCTAGAACATACACTAGCGGCAAACTAAATGCTAGAAAAAAAAAAAAAGATTAATATGGCTGCTACCATAAAATGTTTAAGTGGAGTGTGTATTATTCACACTCTTCACAGTATCGTCCAAGTATATCCACACATGTGGATGTACTTGGGTGATGTTCCACAGCACAACACTCAGATATTCAAATATGACACTGTTGTTAACAACCTGAGGCATGCCACACTGCACTACTCTGCTTTAAGAAAGCACATTAGCAGCATGAGCTTTCTGCAGCCCAGTGCTAGAGGCTGGAACGAGTGTAGAGTGAAGAGAGTGAAGCTTAATTATTGGCTGACATGATAAGCAAGATACAAAGCCTTATGACTTATGTTTGGACAAGAGTTAGTCATCAAGAATTAATAGTGCTGTACAAGAAATAGGTGATATTAATATAGTAAGTATATTAAGTAATATATGAATACAACAATTTGAAAACAGAGGTTTTTATGGTTTGGTTTGTTGTAAATAAATAAAATATATTGATAAGATTTAAAAAATCTTCCTTGGTAAAGTGCCATTAAGCAGACACACTGTAAATGCTGGTCTGCTGTTGCTGACCCTGACTTCTGACCTCACGTGAGAAGATCAACCAAAAGGAAAGGAGTTTTTTTCAATAAGGATTAATATTAGAGATTATCACAGATTAGAGGTTTGGTGGGATTTGCAGAGTGCTGGTGTAGGAGCATCTTTATTTGGTGGATGATACTGTGTGTGACATCTACTACTTTATCACTGTGGAGTAGTATTATAATGTACTATAATATTCATGTAATATTCATATGGGAAATTGGTAACAACAGCCAGTGGTAATTGAACTATGGTAAAGATATGATGTTACAGTGTCTTAAATGCCTCAGTAAGATGTATTATCCTTTTAAAACTGAGTATTAATACAGCTTCATGTCTTCTGCAATGAAACTGGTTACGTCGCATTACACCATACGTGACTTTTTATTTCTACAAACAGAGATAAAACGTTTAGTTTCCCTGCATTTTATAAATCTCGTCTATGTCCAGCGTCGGTGCTAAAGGTTTCTAACTGAAGTTGGGAAGCTAACGTTAGCTAGCGGTTAACATTAGTTAGCCAGTTTGTTGACCCAACGGAGCTAGCCTCTCCTGTGTGTCGGTCAGACTCGTTTAACTGCTTTTAATGATAGTAAATTAAATTGCTTACCTCTATTTTGTCGACATTCCTGGCACAGCCGACAACCCTCATGCCTTGCTGGACCAGTGCCCGGGCTACAGCCGCTCCTATCCCCACCGAGGCTCCGGTTACCAGGGCCACTCTGCCTTTCCACCGCTCCATCTCCACTTAACGTTACTGTCTACACCGGTCTGTGTGTAACCAAACAACAGCTCCTGAGCCGTAACGTTACCTCTCTCTGCTTGGTTCAGTCTGTCACAGATACAGCTATCAGTGTGCGGTGCGATCAAACGGAGGGATGCGGCAGCTACAGCCTCTTGTCTCAGTCTATGCAGCATCCAGGACAGCGGCAGCCAGTGTGCGGTAAGCCCGGATCCATGCGCTCCTCTGGAGGAAATATGAGGCGCTCCGCTGTGTGTAAATGTTTGGTTTACATCACCTCCCACTTTCTTTTTTGAGCCCTGGCAGCTTTCAGCGCGTTTCCTTACCGCCACCTACTGGAAGAAAAATAAAAATAACGCTACAAAGGATTTGTATGTTGCCTTCAAGTGCTTCCTGTGATTACAAAATGCACACTAACCTGTACTGAAACCTGTCAATACCGCTAGATTTGGCAGTTGTGTGTTCTTTTGTTTAGGAATCAAGGCTTACTGACATATGCTGTATTAAACGGACAAACTGACATAAAACTGATGTATAAAAATTATCCAGAAGAAATGTACATGGCAACTAAATCAAATAATCACAACATGCAAAGATGGTATAAACACATGGTATAAAGTCATAGTATTCAAATCACTTCATCACTATCAGATTGTAACACTTTACTTAGCTAAGACTAATATTTCTGATTGAATTTCACAGTCATTGGCTTACATTTATTGTAACTTACACCTTGAGTCTGGCTCAGAGATTAAGCAGTGTGGTTTTAATCTGTCAGTTAAGAAAATAAAAAAGCAACACATTTATAATGCATATTAATAAATATTCTTTATTTAGTAAATGTTGCACATTGCGCTCTTAACATCACACCCAAATCCTTATTACAAATGGATGTTTATTCTCTGTAAAATCTTTATAGTTTGAATTTCTGTACACATTTAATGGTACAACCATTACCACTACACTGAACTGTCACCAAAGAGACACCAAACAGAAAAAGAAATTAATAAAAAAAAGGAAGAAAACTTAAGACTCCTAAAATTTACCCCTAATGTCACAGCTTGCAAAGCTTCATTACTGATTCCACTGTGTACTTACCCAATAACCCTACAGAAGACCAGCAACAAATATCAAAAGCTTGGTCGAAGAACAATTACGGGTGAGAAAGTGGCCAAGAAATTAGATGGAAAAAGTGTGTTGGTGTACAAGTGCAAATGACAGAAAGACAACCAACAGAAAGTAAGAATTACATTGACTTTAAAATGAGAAATGACTGAACAAGACACCAAATGCTTTTCAGATTTGTTTTCTTTTCTAAACATGTTGCAGCAGTGGTCATAAGTGTTTTTCCTCAGGAGATGACATGTCATTAGTGCAGTTAGTTGACACTGGTGGTGGCAAACCACTTTCCGCAGACGGGCTTACTCTGCTCAGCGGTGCGGCAGTAGTTGGTGAATTTCTCTTTCAGGAGCTGTCGGTACTGGTGACGGTTGTTGTAGAAAGACCGGTTTCTTTCTAAAAATGCCTGGATTTCATCCTGTGTCAGACAATTCTCCTCATCTGAAGTCACCTCTGAATCATCCTATAGTGAGAGTACAACAAGATTAAAGGAGATTACACAGGTGCTAGAATCAAACATCATGTTTAGGACGCCCCTGATGTTGCCACATAAAATGAGTGGAGGTGCTTTAGAACACCTAAACACCTCTTTCCTTCTCTTTTTAATAGCATGATCTATAGATCTTCTTACAGTTGTTCATAATGCCTCACAACCATAAAAAGCTTTATCTGCTGTGGCAAAGATCTATTTTAATGAGTTTCAACAAAATTTGTCACTAACCAGAAGTTCCACGAGACTCATGTTTGCCTCTGAGGGCCTCAGAGGAAGGCTGAGGTTCTTTTGATGTACTGCCCATGGTAACTGTAGTGCAATGGTGGCAAACGTATCGCCACAAAATGAGGAAAATATTTCTTTGGTTCGGCACGTGTGCAATGATGGTGGACTGTGGCCTACTGAGTTCCTGTTTGACACGCAGCCTTCATCTTTCTGTCCCTGTAAAAATGTGCATACTTTAATTAGTACACAGTTTGGCATATTATGCTTACAGAATAGGAATTCTACAGCTTGTTGTCCCACCTGATCGTTGCATAAACCCTTGCCCTTCCTCCTCTTCTTTTTGCTCTTGCATTGACTGTTTTCCTCAGAGTGTTGCCAGCAGTCCAAACAACTGTCGATCCCATCCTCCTCCTTATCTTCAGCACAGTGATGGACATTTGGGTCATCACCTTCAGCAGGCACACAAAAACATGTGGTGAGACAAAAGACTCAAGACGCGATATTGTATGTTTAAAAGACTTTGAAATGAAATTGTAAGTCGTCATCATCTCATAGCTACTTTTGCCGGACCTGCTTCATCATGGTTACAGATTCCCTCTGAACACGCAATGTCAGAGCCTTCCCGTGACCCCGTTTCACTGCCCTCCATACTTGAAGAGTATCCACAGTCACTGCCATTGCTGTGTGGGGACAAATCTGGAAAAACAAATTTTTTCAGGTTTAGTTGTTCTTTATAGTAGTCTACACTGACATACAGATTTAATGACTTGTAGTGTCTGTCCACATCTTTACCTTGTTTAGTGTTATTGGGACAGCTACAGGAAGTGTTTCCATTGGTGGCGATGACCTCCTCACAGCCGCCCCCCTCCTCCTCATCGTGGCTACCACATGCCTTACAACGACCCTCCACAGAGTCAAGAGAACCCTGCAACACATCAGATAAGCCAGACTGAAATAGAGGCAAACACGTGTAGCTGGAAATGAACAGACTTCTTAAATAATGTTTTAATGGGAGCTTCATGTCCTGGAATCTCAGTGGATGATTACCTGATCCAAATTTTTGTCCTTGTCCTCTGCCTCTTGTTCGGTTGTGTCAAAGCCACACTTGTTTTTGCGTCGATTTTTCCGCTTCTGCCTTTTTTTCTCCTGCTTCAGCTCTTTGGCCCTCTCCTCCTCAGACAGCTCCTCGACAAACTGTTCTAGCCGACTGATCCCCTGCATCTTCTCCACTGCCATCTAGGGGCATCATAATAGATACATAATCACACAGCCTTTATGTATCCATGAACTGATAAATCAAATTGAAATGACACACACACACACACACACACAAGGCTTAGAAGTTGTGTACCTCAAAACTTTTGCGTAGTGCATCGATTCCCAAATGGAACAAAATCTGCCAGGTCTGCTCCTCTGCTCGTAGTTTCTGCCAGATCCTGTGCAACCGCTCATACAGGTGAATACCCAGACAGGTCAAGACTTCCTCTTGTGCAATGTCAATGGTCTTGGCATGTCTCTCTCTGCGTCTTAAAACAAATAAAAACAATACATTCAACTGCATGTATGTACACCTTGAAAGCAACATGATAATCAAACATGTTTCTTCAATGCTTAATGTGAGCTCTGCAGCAGTCACTGTATACATATAAAACTTTACTTACTCATAACCTCCTGCAAACTCTGGCTCTGCCCGGCCAAGCAGGTGGGCAATAAAGTCAGTTTCGCAGCACACATGGATGTGGCGTTCGTGTGGGCAACAGCACAGTCCCTCGTACAAGGCAGCGCAGTACCCCTTCTCTTTACTGCAGTCCAACTCACCCACCAGAATGTTGTATGCCCTCAGCACTTTGTTCTTACAGTCGGTACAAAACCTGTGAGCAAGACAGTAATGCACAGTGAATCAATTTCCTTCTAAACTTGTAGACAGAGGAAAACAAAGGTGCCTGAAAATCAGCCACACATTACCTGTGTTTACGCAAGTATGTCTCCAGTGTCTCTAGAAGACAGGCACTATCGATGAGAACCACCTCATCCCTGCACTCCTGAGACATCAGCTCCCACACATCCATCCAGCTTCCCCTGTAAGCAAACATGTCAGGATTCCAGCTGTGTCATCACAATGCACAATAATTCTCTTAAATCTGCAATAACTGATTTCTTGCTTGCAAACGGTTGCCTATTTAAACATCCAGCAGACTCAAAGGCCACATGGTGAGTGTAAGTCTAATATCCACTCATATTCAGTTTCTACCAATTCATAAGAGAAATATTTTGCTCTTTATTTGCTAAATGCTCCATTGTGCACAAAACACTTAACAGTCTGGTTTAAAAACCCATTCCTGGCAAAAATCATTATACTGAAAAGTCTGCAATATTTACATAACACAAAATAAGTGTGATGTACTACATATAAATAAATTAAGTGTTTTAGCTCAGCTGTCCCACAACGGTTGAATGAGCTAACTAACTCTGCTGACAAAATACCACTGACAAAACGTATATGCCCTACCTACAAAGTGTTACATTCACCACATTATACAATTATTGTTGGTCTTCAGCTCTTCCGACAACAAGCCTGAATAACAGTGATACAAATGTCTAAAAACAGTCTAAAACTCAAATGTACTGTATGAATGTATATTAAGAGAGTAGAGTAAAAAGAAACAAAGCAATCATAACTGCTTTCACAAAGGTTTGACAGAAGTCAGCCTAAAAAAACTGCTCCACCCACTAGACTCCTCTTCAAATTCAGCCTCCAAACAAAACTTTCGGATCATCATAAAGAATCTGACACAACAGTTTGGTTAAGTTAATAGAAAACTTGCATATTACTCACCCCAAAGGTTTTGGCTTATGTGTGTCTAAGGAGTGTAACTGGCACCGCTTGTTCTTTTTACTTTTTGGAATGGCATCAATCATGTCATTCAACTTCGACCTGCAAAAAACATAATACAGCATGCTTTAAGAGTTAATAGAAATACATTAGTATTGTCTTTGTATCTGACACTGAACACTGATTAGTGTTTAGAGAGCAGAGTTGGAGCTTGGTATAGTTTATCCTTATTTAGTTTAGTTATTTCAAACCCAGAAAAAAAGGCTTGTTTATATCAACATATTTGAGTTTTGGTTTGTTTTGGCTCATCCCTCTTGATACACAGTTTAATCAATTTTCCTATTGAAACAAAACACGAGTTTGCACACCCAAAACGCACAGGAATGTCTTTGTATTTATTTCAAAATGATATATCAGCACAGTTTCAATCATGAAACTAAAACACTATTAAGCAAGGTACTTCTACACTACACCGAGGTAAGGTTGCGGCATGTGCAGTGAAATGAAAATGAAAGAAATATATTTCTCTATCTCTTACCCGTGAACATAGAAGAGGGTGTAGAGCTTCTTTACATCTGCTAAACAGGCCTTGGTGACAGAGAGCATGCGTGAGGATTTCACTGTCAGGGGCTCCAAGGCTGGGTTCCCTGATTCCACTAAATGTGAGAAGAGGCGCTCCACACTCCGTCTGCAGCCCACGCATGGCACCAGCTGAGATAATACACTGTACACCTCTCTGGATGTCACTGTCAGAGTGATATTCAAGTCCTGCTGCTTCAATTTGGAGTGATACTAAAGGCAAAGGAATTAGACAGTACATCTGTCATCAAACAGGCATAGAGCAAATAAATGAATAAAATACTATTATTATAATCACACACTTTCATACATTTTAGGAAGGGCCACTGTGTATAAAATTGAAACTTCTCACCTCAGAAAATTGTTTCCAATGATAAGTGTTGATTTCATGCTCGTCAACATCCATAACACTATCAGAAAATTCCATCACCATCTGATAACATGAGATAATAGAGTTAATGTCCATTAATGTATCTAAGAATATCATTGTCTGGCAAATGGAATTTTTTGTTCTAGAAACACACACTATTGTGTAAATGGACCTGTAACTCCAGTTTCTGCACTTCTAAATAAAGATGCTAGTAATTACTGCATAAGCATATGTAAACAGCAGTTTTGTATTATAGCAATTAAGGTTGATACCCTTCATAGTGTACTTGGAGGTGTATAACCGTAACACGTCATGTAATATTAATGAAACGTGGCTTAATTTTGCTATTATCAATTTTGTGTCTGCATTACCCAATCGTATCAAGTTGGTTGAATAAATTCTGTCAGCTTATATAAAGTGTGCCATCTCTCATTCCTGCAGAGTCACATAAATGTGTCTAAACTTTTAGATTTATTCATTGGTTTGTCTACCAAGAATAGCAAAACATATGTTTGTCTCTCATACAGATTTGAATTTCTTCAGTTCTAAGTAACAGTTAAGCTCTAATCAGTTTGGGAACTGATAAGGAAGTGATCACATAACCCAAGGAAGGTTATGGTTGAGTTAGAGACTTCACACCACAGGACATTCTCCTTGTGATCACAAAATTGGGTAAGCTTACTCACCATGAGAGTATCATCAATATACAGTGGAATCTGTCGCGACAGAAAAGGGTAGTCCTCTTCCCCTTCCCTGCAAACTGCTACCAGACGTGCCATGATTTCTTCCAGTTACGGTTGTCGTACGGCTGCAGGTGACACACATCGCATAGACTAACGCTAATTTATTGCAGTTTACTGCAGGCTAGCAGCACATTGACACTACAATTGAGCGTGTATTTACCGGGCACTAAAACACTCAAACATCAGCTATTTACTGAAAGATGTCAACGTGTGATTTAGCTTTACTAAAACGGCTGTAGAACATACAGCTCACCCTGATTTAACCAGCTAAGTTACAGACCGACATAGAAAACGCCTCTAATGGGAAGGAAGCTGCCGTTTATGTCTGTAAAATCTGCCTGTATGTATTCTGGTTGAAAGTACTTAAGGTATGAATCCGGGTTTGTTCACGCCGACGTACGTGTGCTGTGTAGGATAAAACAGTAACCGGTGGCTAGCCGGTTTACGTTAGCCTGCTAGCTAATCTTGGTTCGATTTAAGACATTGAGGAAGCCGGTGAGTGTGTTATATGCATAGTAATCCTAATCATTTGTCATACTGGGACGTTTCTAGTACCTTAACAAATAATAAAAATAGTGCAGTGATTATATATAGTTTATCTATAGCCTGTCGATGCCAGCAAACTTGGCTAACTTACTAGTTAGCATTTCTATCCAACAAAGCTAACGTTAGCAAGCTTGTATACGGCTAATATAAAGTTCAACTAGGTGTCTGGCTATTTAGCGAGTGCCGCGTTCAGCAGCTTCTTTACCAAACATTCAAAACACGGAGCGTAAGCGTACACCTTGACAAAATAAAGGGACATCTGAATACAAACAAGTAGTTATTGCTTGTGCTTACCCGCTTCTAAAAGTTCTCCTTAAAAAAAAAATAAACAAGTGCGACAGTGAGTGAAGCTGCTACGGTGGCGGAATCTTCATGACTGATTTGACCTCTGCCCCCGTACGTAATCACTGACGTCGTAATGCGTGTTACCTCCAGGGGGCGCACTATGGCCTCACCGAGAAGGACAAGATGTTCATTCATGCTCCACTATTCATATTCAAATGCTCATTCCTAAGTAAAGTTGCTATAAATCCGACTTGAAATTAATCTTTTTTATTTATATTAATTATGTTGCTGTATTAGACATCAATCTTAGCTCTTATTTTTGGTTAAGGGTCTGCACCGCAGACTGTAATGATGAATAGACTATTACTTTCATGTATTATAATGACTTAATAAACTATAGATGCTAGAGTTCCTAAACGCTGAATAGGATGTGAGGATGGGAAACTAAAACCTACCACAAATAGCCCTGCATTGAGTAATGACATAACCAGGGAATTAACAAACAAAGAAATGTTAATAAAAGACGACAGATGATGTTGTGTATACATTCAGGTTTATTACATTTGAGTAGCGACTTTTGAAACAGGGATTTATGTATAAAAATGGATGTAATTTCTGCACAGTTTGTAAAAACACTACCCAATCTTAAATCCTTAAGAGATCCAGTATAAGTAGCATTATTAAGCAGCAATAACAAGAATGTTTTTAAAACAAAATAATGTAAACCATATAGGAACACTAAATAGTGTGTCTGGTTTCATGGTACATTTACTGCGATTTTATCAAGATGTGGTTATTTATGAGTGGACATATAATGTACAATAATGGCATATTAAAATAACCATAATAGCATATTATTGTACATATTATGTACATAATTAAAACATTGTAATTATCCTGAATTCCAATGTGTGTTACTCTTGCCCCCAAAAAACCTTAAAAAAACCCAAAAGAAACTTGTAGCTTTACAGATGCAATTTTACCAGAATTTTACAGTAATTCCACACAGATGTAAAACATATATTACAAAGCAATTCATGAACATGTATGACAGCAAAACACAGAGAGAAAATGAACTGCTACAGCTAAGTGTGTCCACTATTGAGTTGGTCAGCCCTGTCATGACATTTGCAAGCACAAAAAATAACAACTGATTCCTGCTGACAGCTTGAACAAGACAGAGTTTTCCTATTTCAACTCTCTTTTTGTCTGAGACCAAATCTGTGCCTTTTTTATGCAGATCCCACGATGACGGCACAAAGTGACAGCCTGATGTTCTTTTGGAAAACAGTAAAACCATGTCAGCTATACCAAGGCAAGAAATAAATAACAAAGATTGAGCAACACTCCAGAGGCAGAAAGGTAAATTAGCTAAGCGACGAGAAACTGGTTCCACCACTGTCTGACATACATACAAAGCAGCGTACACCACAAAACTTCCCAACAAGAGGTTAAAAAGTGCTTTGAGCCACTCTCTAACATGGGATCTCGGCTGCATCACATAGAGCCCAACCTGAACTCCTGCCATGTAGATGGCTACATAGCCCACCACAGAGAAGATACCCTCTTTGTTAGCATGCAGGAAGTCCTTTTCCCTGTCATTGTTGTGGATGATAAAATTCTTCAAGCCTGATGTCTCCAGAGAGAACTGATAAATCCCACAAATCAGAAGGGCAAAAACCCCTGACTGACTGGCTGGTAAGACAACCAGAAGCATAGAAGCCATAACTCTGGCGATAGCTAGTGTGAAGAAGAAATTCCAGTGGACACCATATTCTGTCACGTGTTCGTGGTAGTCAGACAATTTGACACTCACTAGCCTTCCCATACCGAGAACAACCAGGGGCCACACAGACCAGAGCTGCTTTGTGATGTGATTTATTTTGGATCCTGAGATGTTCTTCCTCCGTGCCTCTGGACAGACAAGGGCATTTGCAAAGACAAACGCTCCAACGCCAAAGTCCATAACCCCAGTCCCATAGGTTTCTGTTTTAGCATATCGCCTTGGGAAGATACTAAAGTCTACGGCGAGAATGCTGATGGCTGTTTTCATATTTACATACACTCTAAAGAGAGTCACGAAGGGAACCTGGTTGAGCTCAACATGACTCTGAAGGAAGGTGCTGATGCTGGTTGTTGAGTGCTGAGCAGAAGGGCGATTGTTGGTACGATAGATATAGCAAAACATGCAAGATGAAACAAAGATTAAGCTCACGATGACCTGGTAAAGAATGCTGCTGAGGACAGTGCACGACAGGACGAGGGGAAGAATAAGCACACTGAAGTCTAGAAGCAGGTGAGAAAACAGTGGCAGTGGCAGAGTCCCTTTGGCCTGCTGGTAGAGGATCAAAATCTGTCCTCTGATCATAAGGCATATTGGGGTGAGACAAGAGCCCAGTGCTACCTCCTGCAGACTGGTCCCATTGAGATTACTGAAAAAAGCTTCCTTGAGTTCCCTCTGAGACATGACCTGCAAACAATACAATTCATTATTTAATACACAAGAGAAGAGAAATATTATTGTCAGCAGACTCGACATACACTGGATACTAAAGTTTAGGACACTGTAGTAGCACCTGTGTTGAATTTGTACTGGTATCGTGATTTGAAGCTATAAAACATGTAAAGGCACTTCATAAACTGCCACCGAATTACAGCAACTTTTCAAATCTTCAGTCTTTGTAGACCTCCGCCTAATCAACGAAGTGCTCCAGTACCAACACTAGGGTATTTTTATAACGAACACGGTAGTTCTGTCTCTAGTTACCAGTACTTACCACGGAGTTGTCGTTCAATAAATGAAGGTTAACTAAAATACTTGTTTGACAGCACAGTTATCAACAACCAGCCTAACACAACCATGTTGCTAATATTAGCATGAGTGGTCTTAGAATCTCTACTTCCGTATTCGGTACCATGACCCCTTCAGGACAGCTCGGATTTTGGCAACTTCCGATCTCAAAGTGAAGGAAAAAGTAAAATTAGAACGATCGTATATTACAACTGATAAAAACTGAATGACCATAATGATGAGACTCTAGACTGTTAAATACACAAACATACAACAATATAAACATTGGATAAGCATGAACACCTAAAGCTTTATTTTACTTTTAAGTAGCCTATATAATAAGTAATAATAATAGCATAGTATTATGAGCCACAAATCGCGACAATTTACTCAACTGTTGTTGCGGAGCTGTTTAGAGTATACAAATCTCAGCTGACCCATAGATCGTGAAGCATCAGGAAGAGGGCGGGAATAACAGTGTGGTTTGGGAGTCAGGGAGGCAGGCGGAGAGGCAATAGGCGGTCGGCGCAGCGTACGTTGTCCTTGAGGAATTCCTGACAGTAATGGAAAATACTGAGGTTCAAGACTTCAAAACAGAATAACCATAGTCCACCTACATTAGACTTTAGGCGTAGTTTTTATCAGAGATTTTCGTCTTATAATTAAGACAAACTCGAGGGTAACCGTCAAATCAATGAGTTCAGCAGACGGCCGGGATAATGTTAACGGTAGAGCGGGGCACAGAAATGGAGGGACCACGGTAAGTTAGACGGGATGACCCGTACACAGTTCCTCAACTGGCGGTATAAATAAATGTTCGTCTTTCGGGTTTATCAAATGGTATTCAAAAGTTTGTACCGATTCTCAGTGTTGATAGGCTGGTATATATTTAATATTTATTATGGTTAATATATTAACGTTATATTAACTCATACCTGTGACAGCGTAACAACTTTTAAGTTGCGTTTGCTAATGCGCCAGATGAAAATAGACCATAAAACGCACGACGTACATGACGACACGCTCCCTAAAACAGCAAAGAATTTGTACATTTCTTGTGACAAGGTAACAAACGTGTTACACACATACACTTACAGAGCAACGTGAGTGAAGACTGTAAAACTGTTTTGAACCAATTTTACTCAGAGCAGCGTTTTTTTTCGTACATTTCAGCATATAGACACTGCACACACGCATTGCTGTAACCTTCTGTATAAATGGAAAGCTCAAAATATGTAGATAATGCCTTATATTGGGGTACCTGTTAGTTGCCAGTGTATGCAACAGCCTTCACTAAATTGTTAGATTTTCGACTGGAGTTTGGTTGGAAAACAGCAGCAAGGACGAGGGCTTCTCCAACAGGTGTCACGAAACCTAAACCTTACTGTATCTACATATATCTGATTGTTGTACTAATAATATTTATACTTCATTCACTTACTGCTTTCTAAAATCATAATAAACTACCATAATATACTAATAACTATTACATAATACTTAATCGATTTTGTGATATAGTTACTAGCAATATTTCACAATGACATTCATGTAGCTTAGTTAGTTTAGGTATTAAATACTTGGCATAAGGCTGTTTACATGTTTAAATGATCTTCCAGAATGATGGGATGTAGGCTGCCTGTTATTGGATTAAATCTGTCTGCACATTGTAGCACCTGAGACAGTTGACAGTGCTCAGGTCCAGGCCACGTGAAGGATAAACTATACTTAACATTTGTCACTCGGAAGTAATTGTCACATGTTGGCTTCTAAAATAGCGTGCAGTATGAGATATCACACTTTATTTAGGATTGTATTCTTATTTTGAAATCTACTGGAATCTGTCTGCTGAAAACTGGCAGGTTCAGACTTGAGGTTATGAAGACATCATTATTATTCTAAGAATAATTCCGCCTCTCCTTGGCTTTTGTTTAATCATGTTGCACTTTTCTATCCATAAAGTTTTCTTTTGTGGTATCTATTTATATTTAAAGACCAGTGTGTTTTTTTGTCACATTTTGTCTCATAGGTGAAAGACTTCGTCCAGAAAGTCAATTCTTGTCACCCATCCCCAAATGAACCGCTGGAGGGAGAAATACAGGCTTTTCTCATTGATGAAGACCAGCTGCACACTTATGATGACCTTACCAAAGTCAACCCTGTGACTCCTACAACAGGTAACTAGTGAACAACAAGAGCACTTTTTTAAAGTCTGTAAATTACATGACTTGAAATCATTTAATCTATTATACATTTTTGTCAACAAAGTACACTTTTGACGTTAATTTTATGGCATAAATCTAAATCTCTACTGTAATGTGTTGGTCTGTGGTGAGTGGTTGATATGTTGGATGTCTGTATTTACAAATATCCTTCAGTGGGACATAATGTTTTCCAGCTCACCTTGTCACATTGAATTGCAGAATATGCTGCATATTACATCAAGATAAAAAAAAATTAATGCATGAATGATAGCTGTGCCACCAAAATGCTGTGGTATACACAATTTCTGCTGAGTAGGTTTTCACTCAGAACCAAAGACATGATTTCTTTTGCTTACCAAAACATGGCTCTTAATAGCATATTTTATTCTTTATACACTTCTAATATACAGTAGTGGGACAATTAGTAGTAGTAGTCATTTCTATGGTCAGTTGTTTGGCTTGACATGTAAATACACTAATGCATTGTGTAAGAAAAATAAGTGTTTCTCACTGATATTGTGTGAAGGTTTTAGTTTGTATTTGAGGGTGCCTAAGGGAAAAAACTCAGCAGTACAGCTTTTTAACAGCAGAAGTCAGGGTAAAACTCACATCATTTGGCACCTGTGATATGATCACGTTATTTTATGTACAGTAAGAAAGTAATTTTAATAAACATCTTTGCCATTTTCCCATTTTTATGCTGCTGTTTCTCTACTGTTCTCTTGTTCTTGCTGCTTCTTTCAATAAAATACTGACTTTCCTGTTTATTTGCTGTTAATATCTAATGAGATGTTACGTTTTTCCCTGGCAGTGCTGAAATGCCTGCAGGCCAGGTACAGTGTAAGGGTGTTTTACACCCATGCTGGCTGCACCTTGGTGGCTCTTAACCCCTTCCAGCCAATCCCAGACCTCTATTCTCTGGATGTGATGAAGGAGTATCACTGTGCCCCTCAGCCCCAGGTATTTACAGCATCACAGCAGTTTCTTACTTTAATCTGATATTTTATGTACAATATATTTCTCTGTAGGTTTTTTTTTAGTTACGATATGATGGGGAAAGGTGTAATCAGGGGTGTGGATATGAAGAGAGGGAGAGAGTGGTGTGATAAAATTGTTAGCCACACTGTTTTTGGGTCACTTAAACCAATTCAGACAGAAATTTTGCAGATCCTCAATTGTCTAATTTTTTCAAGACTTCAAAGTAAAACTCATTAAATTCTGAAAACTGTGGTCATGAATGAGCAGCATCTTACTAAGCATGTCTGTTCTTTAACAGGAGTTCAAGCCACATATCTTTATTGTGGCAGAAGAAGCCTACAGGAATCTCCAGGGTCAGCTGGAGCCTGTGAACCAGTCCTTAGTGGTCAGTGGCGAGAGCGGTGCAGGAAAGGTGAACCAGCACATAATGTGTTACACTAAAAAGTTCAGAAGGTTTTTAGTAAATTACTAATTAGAATTTTAGTCAGACAAAAAATAACAATACATAGTATGAACAACAATATTGACTGTGCTAAAAACAAAAACTCAAACCTTCATCTGAAAATCCAGAGAAAAATATATTTGAGCACTAGAGAAAATTAAGTTTAAAAAGTTTAATTAATTTTGATAATCATGTAATTTATCAAGCAAAAAGCCAATGTTCCCTGCAAGAGGCTTCTCATAAAGTGAGAATTTTATGCTTTAAACACTTAATAACTTTAAGTTTTTGACTGGAAACAATTTGACGATGTCCCCTTTGGCTCTGTTGTCGGACTTTTTACTATTTTTGCAATTTTTACAATTTTAGACCATAGATTAGGCAAAAAAAGCTGTGAGATCAATACGTCAAGCCTATTAATGATAGTTTCACTTGTTGGTGATCTCTATAAATTGGGTCACAATGTTAATGGAAAGACTCTTGGAAAATAATTTGTTTTGTGAGATTGAGGTCTGAGTTGGTGGTCTATGAATTTGTTTCTTTACAGACATGGACATCTCGTTGCCTGATGAAATACTACGCCACTGTGGCGGCCTCCTCCTCAGTGGTGAAGAGTCAGGACACAGTGGAGAGGATAGAGAGGAGGGTGCTGGACTCCAACCCTATCATGGAAGCTTTTGGTGAGTTAGCTGATCTCTGGTGACTTGTGAATGTGAAAACTAACACTACAGACAGTCACTAAGCAACAGTTTACCCTCTATTAAGGAAACGCCTGTACGCTACGGAACAACAACAGCAGCCGCTTTGGAAAGTACATCCAACTCCAGCTGGACAAGTACCTGCTGTACTTTCTTCATCATTACATGAGATAACATCAGGAAGTCAACTGTGGGATAGATTATTTAATTTTACTTTTTATATGAAGGTGTCAGCTGTTAGTGCAAATATGTCTGTGCAAACATATTTGCTGGAGAAGACCAGGGTGGCCTGCCAACCTTCTAATGAGAGAAACTTCCACATCTTTTACCAGGTGACTAAACCTCATAAGTTCGTAGGATATTACATTTTATTATTACCCATACAGAGCTGAATGGTGAGAAGTTATTCTGTTCCAGATGATGAAAGGGGCCACAGATGAGCAGAGAAAAGAGTGGAAGATGCCACATGGACAACAGTTTGTGTGGCTGCCAAATGCTGAAAAATCAATTGAGGGTTGGTCTTGTGCTTTTCCTCGAAATTTATACTTTCTTAATAAAAAAAAAGAATTTTATTAATTTTTAGATAAAGATTTTGATGAATAACTGACGGTGTTTTTAATGTTCCATAGAGGATCGTTTTCATGAGACTCTTGAAGCAATGCTGCATCTGGGCATTAACACAGAAAAGCAGAGACAAATATTCAGGGTAAGATATTGGTCATCAACTTTCAGTTTAGATTTGATTGTTTTAGTTTCTCTTTAAGTGAAGTCTTTTATTTCTCTGCTGTAATTACAGACATTAGCAGGAATTCTGCAGCTGGGGAATGTGAATTTCACCTCTTTGACAGATGAATCAAAACCCTGTGACCTAGAAGAACAGTCTAAAGGTACTGAATATGGTTTAAGAAGATATTTAATCAACTTGTGTCAATGGCTTCCTGTTTGTGAGTGTTTCAAATCTCTGTTATTGAGAAATGTATGGCTGCTGGGATTTTTTTTTTGAGAAATCCAATACGTGTGTCATTCTACCGACTGAAGAAGGACTTCCTTGAAATCACCCTGCTCCCTTTAACTATCAACAAACATACAACATGTAATTCACTTGTAACATTTCTTCCTGTCATGCCTGTGTTTCAGACTTTTTGCAGAAGGCTGCTGAGCTGCTGTGCGTCCCTGCTGACGAGCTTCACACATGTTTACGAGTGAGGACTTTAAAGGCAGGGAAGCAGAGTGTGCTGAAGCCCTGTAGCCAAGCAGAGTGCAGCATGAGGAGAGACTGTCTGGCCAAGGTCATCTATGCCCAGTAAGAATGAGGATGATCATCAAAAACACTGCAGTTTATCAGTGTGTGATGTGAACTCGTCACACAGCAACTTGTGTTTATCTTTTACTAAGTTGTTGTGAAATGGTCCTTTCCTTTCCATATGTGAAACCATCATGTCTTTTTGTCTGCAGTGCGGAAGATGCATCTGTTTGTCAGTTTATTATGATAGTAAGTGTGTTACTGTTTCCAACAGGTTATTTGAATGGTTGGTTACATTCATCAACAACAGCATGTGTGCAGACAGTTCCACGTGGTGCAACTTCATAGGTACAGTCAATATTTTCATGACACATTAAATGCATATCTCCAGTTTGTTGACACAAGCTCACACAAGCAGTCCTCTCTTCTCTGTAATCTCCAGGAATCCTAGATGTGTACGGGTTCGAGTGTTTCCAGATCAATAACCTGGAGCAGCTGTGCATCAACTATGCCAATGAGAAACTGCAGCAGCACTTTGTTGCTCATTATCTCAGGGCTCAGCAGGTAGCGTCTGTCAGTTTTATTTCCATGCAGAGATCTCAGCAAAGCTGTAGATCCTTTCCTCATTGTGTAGATCTAGACATTAGACAATCAGGGGGGTTAAACTAGTCTTACCTACTGTGTAACGTGAACAATAAACATATATGTTGTATCTGCTCAGGATGAATATGTGTCAGAAGGGTTACAGTGGTCCTTTGTCAAATATCAAGACAACCAGAGCTGTCTGGATCTGATAGAGGGAAGCCCAGTCAGTGTGTTTTCTCTTCTTAATGAGGTAAGCTGGTCATTTTCTTGTTTTGTATTTGTTTTTATCTATACAATTAGTAATAAAGAGGATGTACATCTTTGTGTAATTCCCATAATATTAATTATGAAGAAATACTAAGAAACACATTTCAACATTTTTTTCCTATTTACAGTTAACCCCTATGAAATAAAATTATTCCTATCAAGCAAGAGAGAGTCACTAAAGCAAACCTCTTCTTCACATGAAAAATTTATTTTTAGATAATAGTATAACAGTAACAGTATTTAAGACAAAAAAGCTTCTGCTTCTTAAATCATGAACTATTTTATAACAAGTAAGGATTTAGCTTTTTACGTTGAAGAAGGAGGACAATGCAGAAGTAGTTTTCCTTTGGCCCTTTTAACCATATGCTTTCATGTAAAAGAACTGGAAGAGAACATGCAGTGAGTTTCTTTGTTAATCTGTACAGTGATTTATTATTAAAGAAATAGTATGTATCACTTTAATCTGTAAATGGATCTTGCCATTTTTTTACCTTCCTGTTCTGTAGGAGAGTCGTCTCAATCGAGCCTCAGACGCAAAGACACTGAGGGTTCGTTTGGAGAAGGAGCTCAGTGATAACGCCAACATCAGCTGGGACAAGTTCAGCAAGGTGCCACACTTCACTGTGGCCCATTATGCTGGTAAAGTCAGCTACCAGATACAGGGCATGGTGGAGAAAAACAAGGTAAGAAAAGCTTTTAAACAGTAAGCTTTGAGATGATCCATCCCTCTGCTAATCTTTAACTGGATATTGTTTTATAGGACCCGGTGCCACCAGAGCTCATCAGTCTGCTGCAGAAGTCTGATAACCTCCTGCTTCACCAGCTCTTCACTGGCAAGGAAACTGAGAACCCATCTACCAAGGGGCTCAGTAAAGTCACTGTGGTCTCCAAGTTCAAGGTTGGAAAGGCTAACGCCTTAATCACCACAGTTACATTAGCTTGTTTGGCCCCACAGGATTTATGAATTTGATGAATTTAAATGAAACTGATGAATTTATTGTCTGCTTGTAGAACTCCCTGATGAGCCTGATGAGGATCCTTCACAGCACAACTCCTCACTACACTCGCTGCATCAAACCAAACCCAGACTGCAAGCCACTGACTTTCAAAAAGGAGGATGTAAATATTCTACTTTTATTGTAGATGAGTCACAATTTGCTGTTGCGTTTTCACAAAATAAAAGAGGTTTTGATGGATATTTCCTGTGTGCTGTTAGGTTATCATGCAGTTGGAGGCCTGTGGCATTGTGGAGACCATACACATCAGTGCTGCTGGCTTTCCAATAAGGTGAAACATTTTCCCTTTGTTTATTGTCCTGCTTTGTTTGGCTTGGTTTTTGATTAACTTTTGATTTCTGTTGTGCAGAATTCCTTTCAGAAGCTTCATGCAACGTTATGGACTGATTTTAAAAGACTCAAGGTTCAAGTCACAGAGCTGTTGTGTTGGTAAGTACAGTTTGTTGCTGGGTCCATTCATGGTCAGTTTTGGCATGTTTACTGTGGACAAATAGTGATTTTTATTTCCTCTCTTTAGGTCTGGTGGTTTATTCTCCCTTTCCTTCACTAGCCCTCTTTGTTTATGTGATCCTCAGTTTACTGTTCTCCTTGGGACTTTTCAATTTAGTGTATACAAAAGGACTTTCTAACACAATTTACAACTCTCTATGAGCTTTGAAGGTAATTGCATGTAACTCTGGATTTCAGATTGTGCTTTACCTGTTGTTTGCTGTCTAATCTTTGTTTAGTGTCTTTGATCTAACTTACATTTGTCTTACTGTAACTCACTGTTGAACTGTTTTAACCTGTGTTAACCTGCTCACTAATCACAACTCTTCTTTTTATATGCACTTGCATATTGTCAACTTTGAAAGATACATGTGTGACACTCTATCCACTAAACACTTTTTACCTGACTGACACGCTGTCGAACCAGTTCTCTGTGGTAAAACAGAATCTCTTCACTGTTTGAGAGCTGCTCAGCCGTTACTTGAATTATGTCTCTACTGCTTTGCTCTATCTAATTCACTGTTGCCTCCCTATGTCAGATTTGGAGGCTGACAGCAACGTTCTTCGAAAAGAAGTGGGGAAGCTACTTCGGGTGGTGTTGCAGCACCAGGTTTTGAACTCATGCTGCCTTGAAAATGAAAAACGCAATTCATGGGCGCACTGCGGAAGGACTAAAGTTTTTCTTACTCAGTCAATGGTCAGTCATTTAAACATTCTCATACATAATTTAAAGTGTATTTATTCAATCTGGGTATATAATCCTTAGTCTGTGTTGCAAATGTTGAATAAGTGATTATGGATTATAAAGCAGGTTAGCGCTCTGGACGTTTTTGGGATTACTGACCTTCCTGGCTCTCTTCTCACAGCTAGATCTGCTGGAGGAACAGAGGAAGAAGATTCTGTCTCAGTGTGCCTTCTCCATTCAGTGCTGCTGGCTGCGGTACCAGCGCCGCAGGCGCCATGCCCGCCGACAGTCTGCTACTGTGATCCAAGCAGGTAAACTTTTAATACTGTGACAACAGTATGTCTGAGTGGAATCAGTGGAGTGTCGTGGCCTTGTTCTCACTTTGGGAATCTGCTGGCTTAAACCTGTCTGGCCAACAGAAACCAGATGGCGGAGTCTGTACAAACTGTTTGTAGGATGTACTAATTATCCCTCCATAAGTAACAGAAGCAGCCCAAGATACATTCTCATCTGATTAACTGGTAATGACATAATGTCCAGTTGATACTTCCTTCTGAATGGGAACACATCAACATTTCTCTCTGCAGTGCACAGATCAAACTTGCAGAAGTCCTTGTGTTTTTTCTTTTTTTTCAGTCATATGTTGAATCTTGAATATGTTTTGTGCTCCCTGCAGCTGTGCGGTCCTGGCTGGTCAGGAAGCAGGTCCAGAGATGGAACAGAGCAGCTGCAGTCATCCAGAACACCTGGAGGAAGTGGAGGGTGAGATTTTGGAAGGAACATACATCATGTTTTATGTTTCCTCCCACATTCTTCATGGTTGTGTTAAAGCTGACCAAGGGAGGAACTCTATCCCAGCCAGAACCAGACACATACATACAACATAATGTTTATTTAGAACTCATTTGAAATAAAAGTTAATTCTCTCAGCTCTCACATCTACTGCCCTGTGCTTTCCTCAGTCTGTCTGTGCTGTCAGCTAATTGTCTTTCTGTAGCCAGTCTGCTCTCATGTACCTGCATTTCTTTTATTGTGCTCTTGCTTTTATTTTGTCAGATTGATACAGTATATATTTTAAGTGTTGTCTCTGCTTTGCGTGTTTGTTTTTGACTAATAATGCAGTACAAGACTGTGTTAATACCTAGTAGTATTAGTAGTTTTGTATGTGTCCTTGAGCGTTCTTCAGTATTTTTCAGCTGGTCTGGTGCAGTTTTGCGGTGCTTATACATACACTACTCAAAAAAAGTTAGGGATATTTGGCTTTCGGGTGAAATTTATGGAAAATGTAAAAATTTCACACTACAGTGATATTATATCATGAAAGTAGGGCATTTAAGTAGAAGCATGCAATG